>PYHW01010736.1:877050-907650 GCA_013186435.1 Turdus rufiventris
CACATGAAGAAATCTGAATTTTTCATCTTCCAGGCACAGGAGGCAGAAGCTCTAATGCTGCAATTAGGATTCATCAGGTTCTAGGGAAGGAGGCAAATCCTGTAGTTATCTATTACAACACATACCCCAAAGGCAGGCCTCACCTTCAGTGGGTCTCTCAGCCACACTATCCAGGTAAATCTGATTTTCATCCACAGTAGAAGGTTTCAAGGTGTAAACAAGGAACAATCCAATCCTAGCAGAGGAGTGAAGCAGTTGTGGTCAACAGAAAGATATTAATTTAAGTAGTTGGAGATTGTATGCAAAGCTGAATACTGGTTAACGACGATTTAACAACCATCATTAGAAATTCTAGTCACTTCAGAAACAGGATGAAAATGTCATAAACTAGGAAGTAAATTAAAAGGTCACAGAATGTGCTGTGTTGGAAGGCACCACAAGGATCATCAAAGTCCAACTCCTGGCCCCCAGCAGGACACCCCAAGAGTCACACCTGTGCTAGAGCATTGTCCAAATGCTTCTGCATCTCTGTCAGCCTTGGTGCTGTCACCACTTCCCAGGGGACCCTGTTCCAGTGCCTGACCACCCTCTGGGAGAAGAACCTTTTTCTAATGTCCAGCCTAAACCTCTCCTGACAGGCCATTCCCTCAGGTCCTGTCCCTGCCACCACAGAGCAGATATCAGAGCCTGTCCCTTCTCTTCCCCTCACAGAAAGCTGTAACTGCAGTGAGGTCACCTCTCAGTGTCCTCCAGGCTGAACAGATCCAGTGAACTCACATATCCCTCATCTGGCTTCTCCTCAAGGCCCTTCATCTTCATGACCTTCTTTGGATGCTCTCTAATAGCTTAATATCTTTCTTATATTGTGATGACTGAAACTATCTACAAATCTAAGTAAAATATATTCTGCTATGGAAATGTTTTCTCTATCTACTTTAAAGATCTTTTACCAAGAGGAAAGGAATACTGAGTAAAGCACTCAGTTTATATATAAGATTCTGAGCAGCCTGTTGCATTCTAATATCAGTGTTATCACCACTTGGTTTCCTAGCATATAGAGGAGAACAGAGAAACCTTAGCAAGTCCTCTGTGAGGAGGACAGCAATTTTTTCACCAATAATTTGCTTTAACACATTACCCGGTCCTAAGGACAGAAAGATGAATGTGATATATACACATTTAGTGAAAGTGCACAGTCTCCTCTGCCCACAAGGATATTTCTTAAGGGACAGAACAGCAGTTGTTCTGCAGGAATGGCCCACACGGCAATTCCCTCTAGAAGTACAAATTTGAGACCAGCAGAAACTCCAGCACCTCCAATGCTGCTGAAAGCTGGAGCTAAAAGGACAGGGACTGTGTCCACTCTCTCAGCACTCATGGGCCTGACAAATGATCATATTGCCATGGAATAAATCATGATTGTTGAACAAAAAATGCTCATTCACACTCCTTACAAAAGGACAAATTGGATACATTCAATCCATGGCTCTCACCTGTCTCACCACCTATATGAAAAAGAACAGACTAATTCCTACAAGCCCAGGGCAGGAACATACAGACAGGTAATACATAGCCAGGAGCACACTTTCACAAAAGAGCTGGCAAACACCAAGTCCATGTATTGGCTTACTCCACAGTTAACAATTACAGGTGCTCATGCTCTCCCAACAGAGCAAAAGGCAGAGTCCACAGATTTGACATGCAACTCTGTTTCAGCATTTTATTAAAAACAGAGCTTTAGAAACAGAGCTGCCATCTGTGCAGTGCATTTCCCTGAGAATTAGGTGGCTGTAGACAGCACTATGTGGACCTTCCTCAGTTCAAAGGTTACAGGCTGATGCAATTAGGCTGGGAATATAAAATGAAGCAGTGCTTACATTCTGTGAAGAGCAAACAAGGATTTAAATGCTAAGCTTCATGAATTCCTGACTAACATTACTGATTGAAATTCAGGAACAAAAAGGATTGTTACTGGGATATAAGCTAAACCAACAGGATTAGGTACACAGTTCTGTGGGGCCAAACTGTAATACTGTAGTGATACTTTAGGGACAAGGCTTTAATGAAAGCAAATATTAAGGACATATTTGAGTAATCCCAATCATATCTACAGAACTGTCTGTGCCACCATTATAACAGCCATCACCCAATTCACATAAATATAAGGTTGGAGTGAATGAAAAAAGTTTTTATCAGTTTTTCAGCAGGGGATGCTGCAGTTGCCAAAGATTTGGTGTTCTACTGAAGACAAGATGAGGGAAGCTCGAGCTGTCTCCTACTCAGCTATAGCTCATCTGCAATCTGGGGAGGAGCTATAGACCTTGAAGGTTACCTGAGAACATCCCTTGTGTTAAAGTATCCTAGCAAGAGATGGGACAGAATAGTGCAGGCCACAGTGATCTTGGAGCTGCTGATTTCAGGATCATTGAACAGGAAAACAAGCTTGGGTACCATCTGCACGTGGTAGGCAATTGCAACATTCTGACGTGCATCTCTGTAAAAAAAGCACAGGGACTATCAAAGGCTTCTACTGGAAATGACCACATTTTCCGAGTTCCAGCTAAAAGGACTCTCAGGTTGCATTGATACTTTGCACTTTTGGCTTCTAACATTGTCTTTACAACATTTGAAACACTTGAAATGTTGACAAATTGAATAGATGAATATGTGTCAGTGATGGAGATCTGAAGACTACTTTTTGTGTTCTACTCTTCTCCTCTGACCTCTCCCCCAGAAACTCCTGCATTCCAACAAGTTCAAAGAAAACATTTTTGCATTTTCAAGCAGTGAGCTAGTAAAAAATATGCTATTCTGTAAAACTTAGCAAGGGGCACCAGACAGCTCTGCACAGAGCTTTCTGCTACCAAAAAGCAGGAATCTAGCTTTACTCATCCCCTCTGCCATGCTTCCTCTCTTTAGATACATTTAACTCCAGTCCAGATGATTAAGAATGTTGATTAAAGGGTTATGTTTTGATTTTAAAACCAACTTCCATAGTGAATTTTAAATATTAAATTTAAATATTAAATAATTTAAAAAAATATTTCATAGTCAGTGCAAGCATTCAGATTTCCCCTCCCCAGCAGATATTTAAACTTTCATTGTACAGCAGTAAATTCCATGTGAACCAGGTAACCAGATCTCTTTTCCCAGTCTGGCCCCAAAGTCATCTCAGGGGCTGATCAAACCATTAACTCCAGGCTTGAAAGAGCAATACAGGAATGATTCACTCTCAGAATCTACTGATTCCAACTGGGATTAGACCCTTCATATCCACCTCAGAGCTCCAGCTTCAGGTTACAGATGAGTCTGGCCCACAGTTTCGTGATTCAAACACATGTTCATACCTGGAGGACTGTAAGATCTCCACAAGATGGGAAAGAAGAGCAAGATCGAGATTGTCTGGAGCTTTCATCCAAAGCTGAAAGACAAAGGAAAGCAGAGTTTTACTGCTCTGCTGAGCTGTGAGAGCAGTAGCTGCACCAGAGAAACAGTTAAAACCAATTGAGGGAGGAGAACATGAGAAACTTTCATTTTTCTGTAATGCAGCCTGCAGGCACTGGGAAGTCCATGCTGGGGCAGGGAAGTGTAGCTGCAGTTCTATTCCTGAGGAGCAGGCAGAATACACAACCCCATCCCAAATACTGGATCCAGGAGATGCTGTGAGCAAACCAAACCTGGTACTATAAAGCCATCTTTACTACACAGAGTAACATGAACAGTTTTACCTCAAAGTTGCAGAGAACATGCTGGAATGCACTACAGTTCTTGATGACAGAAGACTCAAAGCCCAACTCAGCTGTGCCCACTAGAGAGAACAGTAACTGTAAAATCCTGTTGTTGAGCAGCTGGCTTTTCCTCTTCAATAGATAACTCAGCAACTGAAAAAAGGAGAATGAATAAGTATCTGCCAAGTAGAAATCTGTATTTATAAACTAACATATAACACTTCTCTTTAATTCAAGACCCACATAGAGTTTACTCAGGTGTAGCAGTCGTGCATGCATGAATTTTGCATAAGCATCGTGAAGAAAAAGAAGATTTCAGTCCAGACAAAATTTCATGCAGAAAGTGTAAGGATGAATTTTTGAAGGAGCTTGGCAACTCTGTGGCATTGAACAGGAGGAAAATACATGCCATGTTATGTTGAATGTAATTTTTAAAAAGCAGCAGACAAATATAACTGTAAATAACCACAGTAGGTGTTCTATGCTATTCTTCATGGATGTATTTTTAATTGCTTACAAATGATGTTAATTAAAAAAAAAATTCATTTTTACCTCCCCAAATGAAAAACATTTGTGAAACATTGCCAGTTTCTCAACTGAGCCTACCTTTGATTATCCAACAGTTTGCACATACTGTGAGAAGAATATTCAGAAAGACATTACATTTTGAACAAGTTGGGAGGAACAGAAATTAATTTGAAAATACATATCAAGACACATTTATTTCTTGGTTGTTAAAAAAAAATACTTTGCTCCATTGCAATATGATGATCAGTGACATGGAGAGAAGACTATTTAGCAAAAAATCAAAATATACACATACACAAAATAAAGACAGGCACTGACCCACAAGAAAGGACTGGACAAGCAATATCTAAGTAGGATAAATATATTCATATAAATTGCAATCAATTTATGAACAATTTGCATGTTGGGAAAATGGAAAGTTTGTAATAAATCATTCATGAAACCCTAATGTTAAGAGTCTTGTTTGGAACCTTCTATATTAAAGAGTCTTCTCTCTTCCTTCAGAGTTCTCTGCTTCGCCTACACAGCACAAAGTAAATGACACTAAACAAACTTCATACTTGGGCCTCAATCCATCCAATATTTTATATATTACTTTACGTACAACCAAAATCTTCAATCTGCATAGCTTTCAGGTTTAATTTGGGATGGACCTAATCAATGAAATTCAGGCAGCTCTTATTTATATCAGCATACACAGTGAAGACTGAGGCATAGGAATTTGCTGTCAGCCCTACCCTGGGCAGTCTGGAAAGGGGAATCTTAGGCTGTATGAGCCAAGGGGAGGAAGAAAAGCTGCCTGAGAAGTGGTCTTTGTGTGTGGGATCAAATGTGTTGGTAAAAGCTGAAGAGTGGGTCAGTCAAAAATCTGCTGCACTGGTTGATTTAATTAAATCATGTCTGACCAAGAGGCATCTGTCTTCATATTTCCTTCAGCAGATAAACTGCTACAGAAGTTCCCAGGGACTGTAAGCACAGGATATAGAGCACAATCCTAAATCCCCCTCCCAAACTACAAAGTTCAAAACACAAGTGGCTATAGCCAGGATATGTTTGGGTCATTCCCATCAATAGGTTTGGGGATGAATATCTACAAGGGAAAGGCTATAACCAGAATGAATGAACAAAAGTGTGCCTACCTGGTATCCATGGATGTGCCTCATCAGTTTTCCACTCAAGGGGCTGCTGTTGAGGATGGAGTTGAGGACTTTGACAGCTGCATACATGGCGTGGTCATCACGGGCCATAGCAATGAGACCCAGGAGAATGGCAGGGCCACCAACAAAGTTCAGGCTGGTAGCTGCTGGAGAGGACTGGAACACTCTCACCCCTAGGAAATTGCAGTGTTACTCTACCAGGAAGTTGCACAGACTAGATCTGTTATTGGACAGCAAAAAGCTCCACTCTTAAAAGAATATTAAACATTAAGACAAGTGCATTTACCATATTGGCCCACAGCAACTGAGCCAATAGTCCTCAAGGAACCTGAGAGGTGTCCAGCAGTATTCTTAGCTAGGAATATTGGAGTTGAACTGTCTCGAGAATTAATCCCAATCTAAAACAGATAAAGGGCATTTTAAGAAAAACTTTGGTAGTACCAGGGACACTAAAAGTAACAAATGCATGCTCTAATACTTTAGATTATTTTATTATTTTAGGCTATGAAAACCATCTTTTTTCATAAAAAGTTGATTGTAAGGACAAATATTCACCCACCTACAACATCCCACTACTTTTACATATCAATAGACCTGGTGTTAGCAAGAATGGCAGAATAGCATGTGAAAAGTCCTTGTGAAGGCATTAAGATAACACAGACTGAAACAAATTATCGTAAAACCTGAAAATTATGGCTTCTGTTCCTGTTCCAATAAATGCTTTTAGCATTTTGCTCACAACTGTCCAATCTATTTCTCTCCATAGGTGAAAATTAACCTATGAGTAGATCAAAGTTAAAGAATGGAAAGAATGTAAAAAGAAGGGGGGAAAATCACTGGAGGTACACAGGAAAGACAAAGTCAGAAACTTAGCTCTAGGAAACTGATTGGAAACCAGAGAAAACTTGTTTAAGACAAGGGGAAATGGTGACCTCTTTGGCAATCAGCCGACCATCCACTTCATTGTAAGAGCTCTTTATGTCTTGGACTGTAGTGAGAGATGAGCACACGGCATTGATTCCAAAAGAAATCTTATCTTCTGCCACCAGAGGTGCAATAGTATGATCACTGCACTGGTCCTCACCTAAAACAAGAAAAACTGTGAATGTCTGATGGATCTTCTCTTGTTCACTATGCAAGACAGCAGAGAGGCAGGTGAAAAATAACTGGAGGAAAATGATGTCTAGGAAATAATTTTACTTTGTCTTAACTATAAGCAGAAAAAAGCATTCACCCTTTGCAGCTTGCATCACCAGCAGTTGTGCTTGGCTGTGTCCTCTGGTCACTGCTTTGCCTTGATTCTATATCCTCTCATAACATCTCATGAAGCTCATAAATGTCCAGAATAATCCTCTCTCTCTTTCCACACAATATAAACAAACTTTCTGGACACAGAAAACATTTCAGAGGCCTTCTGTGTTTCTGGTAACTTTATTGGTGTATCCAAAGCAAAGATTTGTGTGGAAGGTGAGCACAGGCAAAAGTTAAGAGCAGCCAACTCACATTTGGGAAGCTTCTAAACAGTACCAGGTTCAGTAGTTTAATATGAAAATCCCATATGCATTTCTTTAAAGAATTTTCTATTCCTGCTCACACTTGGAAAAACTATGTGTACCTCTATTAAAAAAAAAAATTTAAAAAAAAGTCAAGTTGCATTTTTGACAACTTTATAGACTGGGAAAACAGCTGACTTACAAAACTATTTATTAGTGCTGGTGACGCAGCACTTCCAGGTAAAAAATTAGTTCACATACCACATGAAGATTAAATAAAATGCCCCAAGAGTGTGTCACCATTTCCCTTCCGGCAGGACTTGGTCTGCAGACTAAGCCTCTGCACAACTGCACCTGATTAGCAAGAAGCAATGAGATGGTGGGGAGACAAGACACAACCCTGCCAAGAATTCCCACTGCTGCTTGCAACAAGGTCATAAATCCATTTTAAGGGAAAAAAAAAACATAGTGTTTGGGGGGATTGTGGTAACACTTTTTTAGGTAAAAATTTCTATTTGCCTAAGTTCCTTTGGGTGTTTTGATGGAATAGGGAGAGTGCAGGGAAAGAGAGATCATTTCACAATTAGGAGGTAACATCTTATAGGTTGCTCTCTGATTTCCCTGAAACAGGATATCACTAGAGTCAGATGGCCACAATCTATGATTTGTACTAAATCTGGAAAAAACTGTGCAGAAACCAAGCCCCTCAGACTTCATAAAGACTCAATAATTCAAAAAATCAAATCCTTCTGACTTCTACAGGTAATGTTTTTATTTCAGAGCTGTACTTTGACACCATTTCTCTCTTAACAATCCCTTCCCATACTTGGCTTGCAGATTTTTGTGTGTAGATCAACAACATTCTGTCTGAAGAAGTACACTCAGCCAGTCTTTTTACATTGTTTTAGGCTGGAACATCACCAAGAAAGATTATTTTGCTCTTTCCAAATGAGAAATGACCATCCCAGTTCATCCCAAGCTCTAGCAGAGGCAAATACACTACTTGTTGAACAAACAGTAATCAATAACCGAAATATTTTGTCTCTCTGTTTTCTGTCTATTTAATAATTGAAGTTACCAACATAGTTCAGTTAAAAAGCCTCTTCATTAATGGAATGTAACTTCTCCCCTACCTCTCTCTCCCCCATACTCTCTCCTATTCTGCAGGCATTTAACTCCAGACTTCTCTTTCTGCCTTGTTTTTCCCTGTTAGCACTGTTAATGCAGAATGTCTCGGTTTAAGCTTCTGCTTTAACATTTGTCCAACAGAAATCACAATCTTGCAACTCAGGACATGTTACCCTCTACTCTTCATCTCTCTCTGCTGCTTGATTCCTATCCTTCTTTCCAATTCACAATATCTTACAAGATGCTCAAGTATCTTACTACAATCTTGTAAAACATTCAGCAATGCGGTTTTCCAGACTTTTAGAGTGACACAACTGGAACACCAACAGAAGGTTATAAGTATAAAAAGAACGCTGCCTTGACAAATAAATAGTGGCAGATATGAGAATTGTCACATACCTTGAAGTTGTACTGCTTGGAAATTTCTACAATACTGAGGGCCAAGCTTAATGATAACTTCTATGGTTTCCACAGAAATGGCTTCTTCAAACAAGTGTGTAGGACCAAGGCGCCAGGTCAAGGAGGACTTGTGTTTCCAAATTCGAGGAGTAGCTATGTACCCATAGACATCAATAAAGGAAGAGGGCTCCATGGAAGTACAGCCACCTGGTAAAGGCTGCAGATACTGCATCTGCAACAGAGAAGGGATTCACTGAGGGGATCCAGTACACCCAGGGTGCCCTGGGCTCTTATCCCTGTAAGGCAGTACCTGCCATCTCTTTGCTCATGGCAGTCTCAGTCAGCTGTGCAATACTTTTATTCTGGGCCTGGCTGAGCCACAGCTCATTTTCCCACATCAGCCCTCAGTGCTGTGCTTTGCACTGGGAGCTACAGAGGAGTTGATAACTCACCAGAGTTTTGGCTGTTACTGAGCAGAGCTGGCAGCGCCAGCACTGGATCTCCAACATTCCCCCAGTAAGGAGCTGGGGGTGGCAAGATGCTGGGAGGGCACACAACTAGGCCAGCTGACCCAAGAAATATTCCATACCCTATAATGCCAATTCAGATATAAAAGCTAAGGAAAGGAAGAGGAAGAAAAGGAATTCATTATTTACAATGCTAGGCTCCTATAGCAACTGCTCCATGCACTGAAGCCCTGCTTCCCAGGAAGTGGCTCAACAGCACTCACTGATGGGAAGTAGAGAATAAATCTATTGTTTTTTCTCTTTGCTTTTGCACATGAAAACTCACTTCTGCATTAATAAACTGCCTTATCTCAACAAGTCATTTTCCATCTTATTTTCTCTCCTTTGTCCAGCTGCTTGGTGGGCATCTGGCATCCAGCCAAGGTCAACCCACCACAACAATTTTCAACTACTGTTCAGAAGTTGGAATTTGAGAAGTACTGTAAATAGAAGAATTTGGAATGTTTAACCCTAATTTTTGTTCCAAACACTGAAAATGACTTTCAAGTATTGAAAAGAAAAACCCTGTCTTGACTCCAGACATATTTTTCCTTTCCTAAATTCATAACCCTGACTGTGACCTTAAACACAGAAAGACAAGTTACAGTTCACACTTTGTACTGGCATAAATGGAGAATAAACAGTTTTTGAAGAGCATAGATTGTCCAATTGCACCAGTAAGCTTCAGTGGAGCCAACACTGTTTAGGAAACAGGGTCATTAATTTTTGGTACCAAAATAATGATTTGGCCTCCTAAACTGAGTCTATTACTTCATTTAACTGTAGAGAGACCCATCAGGAACTACTTAGAATATGGTAGATAGAAACTATATTGTACTTTGAGGCTTAGGCCTGTCTTTAACAATTTGCTGTTAGGATGGGTAACTCCAAGCAGTCTCTGACTGCTGAGATTTAGAAAACAGGGCTGGTCAATATTAAGAGTAGTTGGCACTTGAGCAAATAAGTATTAGACCTGATGCAACACAGTAACGCACCCCACTCCTGCTCCGCCAATTAAAAACATCAATTTCTAACTTCTCACACAATCTTTTCTTTACTGTACATATCAAGATGAAGGCTTGCATTAAGTCAGGGAACCCAACACTAGGATGATCTTTTGTTTACTAAAGGATTATTTTATTCATATGAGCTGTTTCACTGAGTGGTAAACACACTTGCTGTGAATTCTTCCATGAATTGCAATGTTTAGGCCTGATTTTATTGATGACTTTCAGTCTCATTTGAAGGAAGTCAAATTAAATTAAATTTTCATTCTTGAAATGGATATAGGTCCCAAAAGGCATTTATAAGACAGATCATTTTTCTCAAGTATGGGAAAGAGAATATTTGGAATTAAACAGGTTGTATTTACAGGAGAAGAATAAAATACACAAGTGAGCTTTGCATATGCTGAGATTGAATTGAAATATGGGAACAAAAAGCAAGAGATGAAGGTTACAAGTTTCAATTAATAAAAGGATTCTACTCAAAAACCAAAAATGTACCACACCAACCAGAGATATAATGGACAGGACAGGTTGTTTTTTCTACACTGTAGTCAGAATCCAAAAATCAGATTTCTGAAATAGTAGGAGACTAACTGCAAAACCAGGAGCATGATGATATTAATAATAGAAACCAGGGGCTATTCTCATTTATCTCATAGATTATGAGCCCTTCAGGTGCATTTGGATTACTTTTGCCTGATATTTCATGCAACTTGAGAACTGACTGCTGTGTGACAAAAAGCACAAGAAATTGCATATTAGGGGAAATACCAGTATACCAATATTAGCAATGAACTCATGAACTGATATAATCTCATACACTGAGCAACCAACACAGAGGAACATCTGGGTGCTCAGTGTGCTAGTGAGGAAAAAGACCCCTGACTGATTGTTCAATGGGTGTAAGAGAAAGAGGACAGTTTGACACATGACCAAATGAGATTCTTGAGGAAATTCCTCCCACCTTTGGATTCTTGCAGAGCTGGCCAGTCACAGCAGCTTATTTCTCCGTGACCTTTGCACTTTTTCAGAACTTTCTTCAAAAGAAAGAGTGGAGGTTCTCTGGGTAACTCATCACCTTTGCAGGGTTTTAGCCTAAATCCAAGGCATGCTTGATTTAGGGCTCTCTGGTCCCACCTTGATGTGAAGTATTTTTGTAGCTGGCAACTTCTGCAGATCTTGGGCTTAAACTGATAGATCCTCTGAACCACTAGTAAACTCAGAAAAATTTGACCTAAGGGTATAATTGAATTTCAGCAACATAACTCTGAGCTATCTGCAACCTAGGTATCCCTGAATCTAGAGGAGCATCACCACACAAATTCCCCTGATTATCTACATCCTGAACAGGCAGGGGAGAACTAGTTCAAAGCATCAGTATAAGCTGAGAACATACTTCTGAAAAGCAGCACAAGTACACCCTGTTTTGTGCGAGTTTCTGACCACTCACACCCAGCACAGTGGCAGGTGTTACATGTGTTAATCACCATGCTTGGAGTTTCTCAGATTAATACTGAAAAGTATATTAAAAGATCTGTGCAGACGGCCTTTACCTTTGCAGAGCCAAGCATCTGACCATTTACATAAGCTGACACGATGCAGTTCTTCTTTCCTTCCTTAGCAACAGTGACTCCAAGATGATGCCACTGGCCAGCGACCACAAGTTTACCACAGCCAAACTGGACTTGCCTTGGAAATGGGGAGGGATTTAGCACCTCACCCTCAGGTTCCATAATATCTGTAACAGCAAAAACAGGGATAAGACAACAGCAAGTTATTCATCTTCACCTGCCTCTGGAACACAAATTTCAAATGTGACAGAAAGAACATGACACCCTGTGGCTGCAGTGTGATTTGATGCTATTATGTCTGATGTCTTTAAGACACTGCCCAAGGCCTGTTGTCAGGACCTAGAACTTGCACAGCCCTCAAGATCCCTCCAGCACCCTGTGTCACCCTCCCAAACAACACCTGCTATCTGCCTGGACACTGTAAAGCTACCCTGAACTAGGACAAACCTAACATATTCTATTGAATATAGAGGAGAAGCCCTCAGTGTATTTACAGAGTTAGCTGACACAGAGAAAAACATCCTAGCAAATCCATGAGATGATAAAAGTCTCAATATTAATTTGTAGCTTTTATGAAAAAAGGCAAGCTGGAATTTTCATCATTATCTAAGGCAATCAGAGCACTCACACGTCAGCTGTGCATGAAAAAGTCCCAGCTACTATTCCCACTCCATTTCCAACCTCCTCTGGAATATTCAATAACATTTACATTTGAAGTATCTACTCTACTCAATAAGGAAAAGGGGATAAATATCAACAGGGAACAATATTAACAGACTGGCAAAATAGAAAACATTCTGAAAGCAAGGAGAGGAAATGAGTTGTTTCATTAGGAAGCTAGATCACTCCCAAAATCCTCAGTCCTACTCTCCAAATCTGCTTAGTGTGACACAGAACAGACTGGTTCAAGCCCAGTCTCTACAATTGCACAAAACAATATAAGTGACACTCAAAAATTTTCCATTGAATATTGCAGTAATTCACAATGCCTATAGCAAGCTTAAAAATGAAACACAGGCAACAACTACAATCACAACTGGATTCAAGAAGAAAACTGAAGAGAAATCCCATCAATATCCTGGGTACTTCAAAGAAGAGGAAATTTATTAATGAAAAATTCCAGGTAACAAGAGGAGACAGCACTGCAGCTTGACTGCAAAGAGCCTTACCAAGTGGCTGGAATTCCACCTCTTCTGTAGAAATGACCAAAGAATGGTCCTGTGGGAAGAAGCTTACAGAAAAACAAACAAATTCCTGCTCTGTCCTTGACATGTGCCTCACGACCGTGAGGAAGCGGAGCGGGTGGCCATTGTGCCCCAAACCAAATTTGCTAACCAGGAACCAGCAGGAGAGTGTCAGGCCACTGGAGGGAGGGAACATTCTGCTCCCTGTGGACAGAACAAAAAAGCATTAAATTCTTTCCTTGTACAGCCATTAGAAAACTGCTTTCGGTTTCATTCCTCCACAGCATGGAAGAATCAACATTTGATTATGGGGTTTAATTTCTATTCTGTTGGATTTTATTGCCTGTATTCAATATCACAGGGATTGCACATACGAGTCTGTGCACATGTATCAATTATCTAAACCCGTCTGATGAGAAATGACCACTAGATCTCCATGGTATGGAGCAGATAAATTAGCAATCTCCGAGCCAGAAACAAGTTCT
Organism: Turdus rufiventris; assembly: GCA_013186435.1. Classification (NCBI taxonomy): domain Eukaryota; kingdom Metazoa; phylum Chordata; class Aves; order Passeriformes; family Turdidae; genus Turdus; species Turdus rufiventris. The sequence continues at coordinate 890,237 of PYHW01010736.1, forward strand.
CAAATTTCACAAAAATTCAGGAAGCAAAAGGTATAGTCATTTCCTAGTCCACCCAATAGTCTCCTGTTGTATAGGAGAATCCCATCAAGTGATAGTTCCTATTCCTTCCACAGGAGATTACCCTAAAATCTGGTGGCTCTTATTTGCTGAGACTTTTCTTAGAAGTCTGCTTTACATTTGTATTGCCAATATTAATGTATTACACAACAAAGTTGCACCCAATTACCCACTTTGCTGAGCAGTACAAGTTACACAGTTCAGAGCTGGTCTGGGACACAGAAACAGAAATGTTTTGAAATGCATAGCTTATGTGCTGCCCTTTCTTACACTGTTGAATGCTTTCACTGGGGCTGGGAAGCCAGTGCTCCCAGCAAGCTGTAGGTGAGTCAAAGTGCTTACCCATGCCAGTCCCTCCTGAGACAGACTGGTCTGCACTGGATCCCATGACAGTGGCCAAGGTAGGGAGGTATAAACATCTATATAAAAGCAAGCAAGAACCTGTTATCAGAAACAAAATCATCCCTGAGTATCACCAGTGACTTTTGGTATTGCAGAATCATGGCAGCAAGGCAGAGAGTAGGCTGTCAGCAGTAAGACGGTAATGAATATGTTGGGAACATTGCTGCATGGAAGTCAACCATAGGGTGCATAGATTAAGATGAAGAGAGAAGTGAAGTTACTGTGTTCAGAGCAAGAGCTTGGAGACCCCAGAGCAGCTAAAATAAAAGCAACAGCAACAATACCCATAGCCTTCCATGGACATGTCAAACTCCACAAATGATGGAGCTAAAGCAGTGCTGTGCAGCTGGAAGTTCCGAGGGGATGTCATGGAGATGAGGCTCATGGCAGTCTGGAGTGCCTGTGCAGATCCCTTAGACATCCAAGGGGAGGTCCTGACAGGCACAATGGTCTGAGGATCAGATTTACTGTGCACCACACTCTCTTCTGAACCTGAAACATGAACACAGTGCCTAACCAGATCAATGTCTGAAAGTCTTTTCCCAGTCACAGGTATTGTCCGTATTCTATGCATCCCTGCTCAGAACAGCACTTCATGCTCTTGAGATAACAATCATCAGCAGCCTACAGAAATCCTACAGCAGGACAAAAAATATTGTACTGAAGGCATTTCAAAATGGGAGGCTGTCAGGAGAGCCATAGCCATATTTTCCTCCCACACATCTTCAGGCAGCTCTAGAACTCACCCTACTAAAAAAATGTCCCCAACCCATTGGTTCCATTTTTCTTACACAAAGACCATTCATTCAACTCTGCTGTGACAGAATTGTCACAAGCAACATGTGGGAGAGCATTTGAAGAATGACTACAAGGAATATAAGACCCAAGTACAGACCATACTGTATCAGATGTCTCAGGTATAAGACTTCTTTAAGCACCAAATACTGCTATACTGCAGCCTCTCATCTATAAAATACATTAGAGCAGAAAAACTACTCAGATGGAAAACAGCTTGCATAAGCAAGGTAGATTATTAGGGTATGCTAGGGACTACAAAAAGCAATGCTCTTTATTCCCATCCTTATTCTATTTCTATCTATAAATCACAGGAAAAAATATACTGTAAACAAAGGAGACACTCCCCTTGGTTTGTAGAATATAAGTAGCTTTATAAATCATGTCCATGTCTCATCCAGCAAAATCATCTTCACAGTGACTGTCTTGAAGCAACCTACTCAAGACCAGTTTCCTGTCATTTCAGAGATGCCTTTAACTCAGCACTGTATCAGCAACAGGCTGTTCATTGTGTGCTTACCTGCATTAGCTGAATCACTCCGCTGACATGAAAGGACCTTGGTCTCGTTTGCACTGGGCCTAGAAGGTAGCAGTGGAGAACCTCCCAACCACAGAAATTGCCTAACATGAAAAAAAAATGCCATTTAAAAAAAGGAAAACAAAACAGACACTTTTTGGAGTCATAGCAACCATGCAAATAGAGCTTAAAGTTCTGGAGAACATTTTTTTTAATTGAACATCAAATTTTAAAGACATCCCGAATAGAACAGAAGAAATGCTTTCCATTGTAGCAGCACAAATATTTTGCTTGCTTTACACTTATTTTCAAGGTTTTCCTGTTGAAAAAAATCAAAGATTTCTCTTCTTTATAAATACTTTTGAATAGCCCTATTTTTTCAGAAAAAAAAATAAATCTGTGGGTTGGGGTTTTTTATTGAGCTGTTTTTCAGAAATCCTATTCCGTATTTGAGTGAAATACAGTCTTCCACTGAATATTTAAATTCATCTGCACTCTGGTAGCTGTTAGGTACAGCCCTTGTTAGCATTAATGAGGAAAGTGCAACCTCAAACTGGAAACAGAGACAGGAAGAAGACTGCACTTTTTATTTTTGATCTATCATTGACGTGGATCTGAAACATGAGGAAGTAATTTTTACTCTGCAGAAAACAGCTTCTCCATATAAATACCAGGAGAGAATAACCCTGGTTGTTTTGCAATGACTAAATTAGTTCATTCATAAATGACTTTACAACCCCTGCAGAGATGATGCAGCAGAACTCATACCACCATCAGGAGTCATTTAAGCATATATCCTGCAATCAATGAGAAGGGAGGATTAACTGGGACTTCAAAGAAAAGGCTGAGTCTTGCTGAATTATAGCACTACGTGAAGCATCTAATTATTTCATAAACTTTGCAAAAAAATGGCAGCACTAAAGCAAATTGTTTCCATTAGGTACAATCTTCTACCTTAACACATGGGGCTCAACAGCCTGCGATGCGAGCTTCTCAAAGAGCCTGGTGAGGGGCAGATGCAGAGGGTGGCTGTCACTGCAGAAAGCATCCTGGCAGGAGGTTATGATGGTGCTCAGCAGCCCAGACTCACACATCACCTGGCGACTCTTCTCTGACTTCACCAAGGACTGGATATGATCAACCACAGCACACTGGATTTCCTGGGAAAGCTGAAATGGACACACAAATAAAGTCAGAGGGCTGGAACTAAACTGTATAGGGCAATTGATTTATTCTACTTTAATTTGTTTTTCAGTTGTCAAATCCCTGAGTGTAAACATCTGGTCCAGAAACGAAGCCCCTGAGGCAAGAGGCTCAGGCAGAACTGCATGGCTGTTCCATCAAGCTCTGCACTAAAACACTGTGCATTTATTCATCCCAGCAGCTGCCTGGCCATCCACAGCTCACCTTTCCTGCCTTGACTCTATGGCAGTGAAGGAAGAAAATAATCAGCTGTCATTCAAAAAGAAGGGACCACCACCAAGGTCAGGTCATTAGGCATAAAGCTCCAAGACTAATACAGGAACTCAGAATATATTTGACATTAAGCCTGTGGAGAGCCATATTGACATTATCTACTCTTCATTCTAAAAGCACTGTTCTTAAACAAAACTGTTATCAAGCAATGTCTTGAAACAATTTTAAACACTTCTCTATATGTTTTGCTGAATTTAAGCTTTGCTTCATTATTGCTTCTTAATGATCTTAAAGTCTCTGAATTATCATAAATTATCTTTAGAGCAATTTGTTCCCAATTAGAAATGCATTGTACCCCATTGACCTAACTAAATTTCATGTAAAAGTAACTGGATCATATATTTAAATATGAATCTTAAAGATAAATTATTTCCAAGAGCTTTCAAGCTTTCTCACACGCTCTCCTAGGAAATAGGTATGCAAACTTTTAAAGAAAATGACAATAATGGTGACAGGCACACAAATGAAGGCAATGGGATTTGGTTTTATTACATGAATGAGAAGCAACTGATTCAGAATAAGCTTATTAAGTGTAAAGAGGAATTGAGCTCTTTTGCATTCTCCCAGACAAAGCCAGTACAGGACAAATTCAAAGCCAACAAGCAATTTGCTTTCAAAGTGTCCCCAGCCGCAACACTTAGAAAACAATACATCCATTGTAACATACATGCTGTTTTTGCAAACACACATTTGTCACATCTGAAGGGTGAGTTCTTTGGATGGCATTTTCTTCTCTCTGAAGGACAATTCATTGTCAGGGACATATGTTTCACTGTGCATTACATTGCACATAGAAAGCATCCACCAGTCTAAACTACACTATTACAGTGTTTTAAAGTCTCACAATTTTTAAAATATTTTAATTAACATTTTACTTCATTTCTGAGTACATGAAGGAAAGTATGTGTCAATATCACTAAACAGAGAACAACACGGGTCTTGACTAAGTGAAGCAACTGGTTTATTCCAAAGTAAATCCAATAAAAGCACAATGGTGTACAAAAAAGATTGATTGTTTTCATTAGTCTAGCAGCTCTGTCAATACCAATATTGCCTTGTTTGGAATAAAATGAGCTGTTTTCATGGATCTTTGTTCCAGTAAAATGAGATTTTGGTGGAAATATTAAAGGTGGCCAGGAAACCACGCTGTGTATTTTTGTATGAAGGGATTGATTTTCTTAACACGTATTACTTGCACTGTGAATCAGGATATTGAAGGTGCAATTAGAATGAGGCTGAGCTCTGCCTCAGATTAGAGTTTTAAGAGCAAATGTCACCTAGCAATTTGCCCACACTGCTGAAGCAGTTCCCAGATTCTTTCTCCTAAGAGCCTGCAATTTCAAAACTTGGTAGCTGAACTTAATTCACTGTTACTCATCTTAAAGATTATTATGCTATATTCAAGTAAGCAGAAATGATGAACTTTTGTCACTGTGCATTCACTTCAGAAGGATGCAATTTCCTTAGATTTAATATATAATATAGCAATAATTATATGTGCAGAAATACATGAAAATTTTCACTTTTTTAACATTTACAGGGATAAGGGTCTTTTTAAAAGGTGCAAAATCCTTATCGATGGACCATGTTTTACTTTTACAACAGCAACCATGACAGCAGCTCATCATACAAGAGATATGGACGAAAACAAAGGAAAAAAATCCAACTGAGGAAGCAATAGTATTATTTAGTAAAAGTATAAATAATTTACATGATGAATTGCATGAGGATTACTTTTTGTCTGTATTCAGAGAAAATCTGCCAAGATGATAAGACAGAATTGAATCATGCTTTTATTCTCTTCTCAAAAGTTCTTTCCTTTCCCCTACTCACCCTTGTCAGATATAGACAATCTCTGTATCTGACATTACAAATAGGAAAGATTTGTCATGACACTCTGGAATCTTAACATTCAGTCTAGGATGAGATGTGTCTGAGTGAAACTTCTTTCTTTTTAAGGTAGAAAACATGCTATGAGTATCCTGGGCCACATATCTAAAGTGGATGCAAGCCTGCCTCAATTTGCTAAGTACATTGCAAAAGTACATTAATTTTACTGAGTTCCATTAATGTTTCTGTAAAAGCAGTGCTTTTTCATTGCCAGTTCTGTGAAAGCAAAGGAATTGCACATGACCGAACTGATTTGAAGATTTTTCCAGATTAATCCTGGACACTCGGACCTAAAATATCTATCACAGCACTAATACAAGCAGAAAGAGATGAATTTTTGTCTCTTCTCCACATTTGCTCCTACAAAATGTGCTTTTTTGATTCAGTCTTAAATTCAGAGCAGGAAGTCCCTTAATACTTTTTTTATGAAAGTCTGTAGTACATCTACAAATCCATCATTTCATCTCATCTAGCTGTAAATACTGTGGCACTAGAAAAAAAAATTGTACCCTGTTTGGGACAGAAGATATTTATAACTAAACAGTAATTCCTTCAATTATTTTCCTTGTACCAAGTGGCTCCCCTTCACTAGCCACTAAAGTTAAACCTTTTGCATCAGATCTTGCCTGACTCCTGTGATCCAGGTAGAACCTCCTGGCACAAGGGCTCGTGCAGTGATAAATGTTATGATTAAAGGTATTAAAGTCCAACCTTTTATGTCTCTACCTGGCAGCATCAGTGAGCTTCCTAAGCTCTGAAATATTCTATTCATTCTCTGCCTCATTCAATGATTTTTGAATAGAAATAGCCAGGAAAATTCTATTTTTCCTTTATTCTTTTGTGTGGGTAATTTTATGAGAAGTCTTCAAGACATTTGTTAACTCCTAGCTAGAATTTGACTCAGGACCATGCATAATAGTGGTCCATTTTTACCTGAGGCAATCATATTCACAACAGCAATACTAAAGCACTACCAGTAAAAATTTCTTATTGCCTAAGAAAAACGGAGTGAGAGAAAAAAGAAAATACGAGCATACTGAAATTGCTGGAATTTGTGCTCTAGTCCTTCATACTTTTAAGAACACTGCCATCTACTGAGGATCTGAGAGGCTCTCTCTCTTATAGAGCTCAATTCCTAGAGCCAATTCCAATTTCATGATGACACTCTCATCCAATTAACCATTCCACTTGTTTCTCAGAAATTAATTACTGCAATTAACAAAATTTCACTAGCTGATGGCTTGTTTCCAATAAAGAGTTGGAATGTGCCAGCAGTTACTTGTCTCTTTCAAAGCTCTGGATGAACAACCTGGTTTTATTTCAGTCCCTCCATGTGTACTTTGCATTCAAGTATTTTAGACCAAACAGCCAATACAATATAGGCAGTATCTTCATTCACAGTGGGTGTGTATATATATGAAAGGTTTGACAAAGAAATTCTAAGCTGCATTAAAAGTTTATGGGCCATTAGGTCTGAAGAGTCAGACTTCTGGTTGCTAGGCCTGTTGGCAATACTTTAAACAGTTTTCAGGGCACTTCTGCATTCTGCCTTTGCAATCAGTATTCTGGGACCAAAATCCATGTACTGCATCAGGCAGGTACAGAAATGCTTCAGCAAACTGACAGCCAAAAGTCTTTTTTGTTCTTACATCTGGTGACTCAGTGAAATTTGTGCTGTTCCTCCTGAGAGTGTTTTAGGTAAATTTTAGTACTGCCACATTTGCAAAGACTAAGCAATTCCTGGAAATGAAGCTGTACTAGAGAAGTAGAAGTCGTTGTTTAGACAGCATTTTGATATATTCAGACTCACCTGAGCATGTCCTTCTTTGTACAGCTTTGGCAACAACCTCACCATGACACAGACAGCACCTGGATGTACAATGGTGCAGTCTCTCATTTCCCACCTGCAGTAAAAAGACACATCATTATTATTATTAACAACAGCGAAGAGGTTCTAACAATGTTCCAGCAGAGCACAGCATTAAATCCTCCTAGTAGCAACCAGGCTCAGCATTGGAAACTATGCAAACAATACAAATGACCCAGAACAGCTGAATGCCTCCTTAGAGTGACAAAGACAGGACATCACCTGCTCATGAGCTGACATTTCAAGGACCTGCACATTCAAAGATGTGCAGCAGCCTCTTTAAACAAATTTTGCATTTGAAGGTGTTTGCAGAGCAGAAAACAGACAACCAGAGGAATCCCTGATGCATCAGTACACAAGTAGTGTTATCCTTTTATTTTCTAGGAGTTTATAATTTGGGTTATACAGTAACTTTAGTTCTTTAAAACATAATGGAAATAAGCAAAGGTGCGACAGTCTTGATGAAATCTGTATGCCACCCTCCCCTTCCAACAGTAGCATTTGCCTAAAGTAGTAAACTAAAGTTGAATATCTGCTTTCCCACCAGTTTTCATTTTTACCACTTATGACATTTTTATGTTCAGGAACAGGAAGGAACTGAGGAATCAGAGATATCACAGACAGGATCTGCTAATACCATGATGCAGGCTTGAGGTCAGATATATCTCAAAAATGAACCCACAGCATAGCAAAAACTCAAGTTTAGGCACTACAGGCTCATCCTGTTCACAGTATAATCAGCATTTCTGGGGGCACTTCTGAACTGGAGTTGTGACGTGTGCACTGTCAGAAACATCTGTCCCAAGCAGTTCTCACAAGAAAAGCAAAGGCAACATCTAATGGCTGTAATTAGACTGACAAAGCACAATATGCTTTATGGACTGTATAAAACACGAAGTACAAGAGTAAACATTAAAAAAAAAAAAAAATTACGAGGGATGTAAAGGAGGGTAAAGAGGCTGCAATTAAGCATGTTTGTTAGCCACTCCCAGAAAGGCTCGCCTGAATCAGCAGAACAGGGAGTAATGTGTAGCACACTGCCACACAGTGACAAATAATTTTTACTGCACCCTCAAGAAAGTCGATTTCAAATTAATTGCTCATTTGCAATATTTTCTGTGCAATAAATCAAAATTAGGTCTGGTATAAAGAGTTGCAGCCGTGGTTTCAGTGTGAATACATACACCTGTACTTGACATGAACGTGGCTAAGTTTTAAATGTCAAAGGAAAAAGTACACTAAAAATGCTCTCTTCCTATCTCCCTGAGAAAAACCACACCATTTTGAAAGAGAAAAAGCCAGGCTCACTAAAATCAATAGGGAGGAAATCATAGTTGGAAAGCTGCCTGGCTGGAAACGAACTTGGCAGGTGAACATGAGCCAGAGTGTGCCCAGGTGGCCAACAAGGCCAATGGCATCCGGGCTGCACCAACAAGAGTGTCGCCAGCAGGAGCACAGGAGTCATTCTTCCCCTGTCCTTGGCACTACTGAGGCCACATCTGGAGTGCTGTGCCCAGTTCTGGGCCTCTCACTATAAGGACATTGGGGTGCTGGAGCGTGTGCAGAGAAAGGCAGCAAGGCTCATGAAGGGTTTTCAAGAATATTGTATGTCTTACTTCCAACCTTCTCTGTGGTTTTCTCTGAGGCCCTCGTTTTATGGCCTTAGTACAGAAGCTGTGCTCCTGTTCCTGCTCCTCACCTCTGCAAATACCCCACATCCCACACTCCTGCCCCAGGGCGATCCAATCAGCCCTGTGATTCCACCCCATCCATCACACCAGTATCGTGCTGGCAATTGAAAATCTGCTCTGCACTGGCACCACTTAAACACAAGACAAATAAGAGGTTTGGGGGACAAAATGAGATGTAACAAAGAACCTGAAGAGCCATTAGCACAGCGAGCTGTCTGAGCTAACAGCAGCAGCCATGCTGCTTGGGTAGGCACAAAGAAGAGCTTCCCTCCCAAGGATCAGCCCCAGTTAACACAGCTTACAGCCAGCTATGTCTAATCACCAGGAACAAAAGGAAAACCTGAGACCCCATCTGCACAAAAGATGTTTCAAACATTGCTGCAGGAGCAGGAACATAGAGGGCCGAGTTTGAGATGGGAAGGACAGGGTCAATTCCTCTGTCTCAGAAGCTTGTGGCATCCTTGACCACAGGACAGTGGAAGGCACTAGAATATTATCCAGCATTAAAATGTTAACTTTCCTGTGCATTAGTCACGGGCAGGATCACCTCCTTTCCCTGCCTCCTTGGGAATATTAAATATATGTTGCAAGATGGGGCATCACAGGCCACCTACACTGGCTGCATTCAAGTTCCTCCTTTCAAGCTGCATAGCTGTTCCCTGAAACCATTTCAGGGGGAAGTGGGAGTGGGGAGTACAGCTAAGAGGAAGCTGCTTTAGGGGAACAACAGGCTTGCAGAAACTATGGGATTTCTTATTCTTATTTTCATAAAATTCACTGGTGGAAAAGGATACAGGCTGTATGGCTTGAAGATTGTCAGCTTTCCACTACATGTTCCCCTTTTGTGTTTGCATACACTTGTCATGGACAGTCTCCAACCACCCCTAGCTAATCTGGCTTCCTTTTGTGCCTTCACATCCCAGAACCAAAACAAACAATCCCAAATCAGACACTGGGAACTGAAAAGGTTCCAGTTTACAGGATTAATATCTCCACAAGTACTATTCAGTTACTGTACAGCACCACATGTCAGCAGGCAAAACAACACAAGGACATAGCAAGCCTTGATGGTTCAGACCTAGTGACTTCAGAAAGACAACCAGAAGACAGAGCCAGACCCCTCCCAGCACTGCCCCAACCTACTCTTGCTTGCTTAATATCTCTGGGCCTCCCTTGTACACACATTTCAACAACAGACAGTGTTGACTGACTTCTCACAACTACCACCACCTGTATACTCTTTGCACATGGACCCATATTCTCCCAAATCAGGCTAGGAAGATCTGCTTGGAAAAGAGCATATCTGGATATCTAACTAGACATTTCCAGTGTAATTTAAAGAGTGGTGATAGGGAGCGAACATCTCCATGACTGCTTTAAAATCTGTTCTTGGGAACAAAGAAATCCACCCCATGTTTTTTGCTTGCTTCAAACAAGTATAAATATAAACAGAAATGCTTATTCAGCCTGCCTCAGTACTCAGAGAAAAGAGTTCTGCTGACTTCAGTGACTGCTGCTACAAGTGGCAGACATCATGTCTTGGTCTTTAACTTGGAAGATGACTTTGCAATAATCTACAATAAGGGTTGAGGAAATCTCACACTTATCAACTTAGCTTTTTTGAGCATAACTCCAACCAGAAACATAAATTTGATAAAAGGATTGAGATTCAAGATAAAGCTAGAGAAAATGAATGGAGAGAAAAATCTCATGAGTTACAAAATGCAGTTGATTCAGAACTGATTCACAGCTGACAGCTATGCTGATGTCTGGTACAGTCTTCTCTTCCTGTCAGCATGAATAAATGAGTGTGTCTGCACATGCGCTTGGACACACGTGCATGAGGGAGTATTTAAAATACCTTAGTGTAGCGTTTATTTTTAATGTATCAAGTGACTGGAAGCAGCTTTCCACATAATTGAAAAAGTCAAAATTTTGATCAGGGCAGGTTCAAGCAGTGGCTAAGCACAAGCTTTAAGTCCCAGAGACCTTCTAAGACTCCGTTCTTGCTCCCACTTTGCAGGTGGCAGAATCTTCAACATAAACTCTGCAACTCTACGGGGTGTGCGTCCCACTGCTGCACTAAATCCTTATACCAGAATTTTTCCATCATTTACCTTTCCAAAAGCATTGATTTCTGCTGCCTGGGAGTTGGGATTCAACTGACTTGTTTACCTTTGGCAGGTTATATCACACCTTACCTCAGTTACTGCCATATAAAATGCACATACCAGTCTTAGCCCTCTATTTGCTGTAGTAAATAAAAGCTTACTTCTCTTCAGGGTTTCCCCATAGCACATAGGCAGAGGCAGGCAATTTGTTGCCTGGTCTTTTGAAAGCAACAGGATGCTCTTCTCGAGCTTGGGGTGCCTCCTGATCATCTCTTGATTCTTCTCCCATCTCTGGCTTCCTCTCCTTAAAGCAGCTTTGCTGATGGAGGGTTCCTTTGACCATATGATCAAGAAAACTCAGAATCCAAATGCAGTTTTTCAGCCACAGTGGGAAAGGTTCTGAAGAACAGAATGCTGCATCCAAGAATTCTGCAAATGTCCTTTTCTTCTCAAGGTTCACAGGAATTTGCCTTTTCCTTTCTGTCCAGAAGCATCCAAGTGATCCAAGATCTTCTGCCATCTTTTCAAAGAGGCCATTCCTCTGGAAGAAGGTGCTGTTGACAGGGTCTAGGTGCAGGGCTGCAGCTATCCCCTGAAGAGTGTAGAAAACCAGCTCCAATATGCAATTCTGTCCAACTGCTGCCCACTGCCCAGATGGAGGGTCCTGCAATGCACCTTCCATGTCTGAGAGGAGGGACAGGAGCCCATTGAATCCACTGCAGGTTCTGAAAGCTGAATGGCTCTTGGGACTCTCCAGTATCCTCAAGAGTGACTACAAATGTTGGGAAGAAAGGAAACAAAAGCACTTAAATCAAGGGACAAAGAAACTTTTGAATATTTTAAAATTCCAAGTTCGCACAAAAATTCTTTCATTGAAATTTTGCTCTTTATGAGGGTAGGGGAAAGCAGGTTGTAAGTGAATGCCACTTGACAATATTACACATACATAAAAACAATTTAAACTATTTGCCAATTTTGACTGCCATGGGCTTGCCATTTTAAAACAAATCTGGAAAAGTTATTAAGAGTTGTGGAAGTAAAATCGGTGAGAAAAGGAAACAGTCTACTGCACTTGAATATAATTGATCCCAAGTTTTTGGGATGTCACACAAGCCATTTTGTATGGGGACTTTTCAAATTTGATTCTGTACCTTTGCACATTGGAAAGGGTTAATTTTACATATAGACCTCCCCAAGAGATACCCAGTGAAAGAGCTTTACTTCACAACCTCCTGAGAAGGAACAGTTTTTAACAGAACTATATCTGCCTGTAACAGGATCTAGGACTGTGAGAAAGGGTTGCCAGAACTGAAGGGGGAGGGGACACTCTATTACTGCCATTCAATTTTGTGTGATAATGTATCAAACCAGGCAGAGACTTCTGAACAGGGAGTAAATTTAATAACTTAGAGTTGAAGTTATCAGGATGGCTTTAACACATTCCAGAGTAGGTCAGCAGTAAACACATTTCCTCCAGCTTTAACTCAGTTAGAATTTAATCGCCTATGAGTTAGTATTCCTCTGTCTTGAATCTATAAAACTGATGTCTGCTGGAAACCCCCTAACTCAGTTACTGCTAACAGAATTTATTTCGCACATTCCGTTATTTGTTATTCCTCATAATTGTCCATGAGCCACACTGGAATACGGCAGTGCTAATTGCATTTGGGCTCAGGCTTTAACAGCTAAATATACATTAGCAAATCAATCTGAATTTGTGTGTAACACAATCACAGTCCCAATGGATAAAGAAAATAAATTCATTTGCTTACATTATGCTTTAATACAGTTATCATTTGTCAAAATTAGACACTAAAGTTGCATTTATTTTCATATTAGTTTGGACACCATACTCAACTTTTCCACAGGTATTGTTAAAGTTTATTGTTTCAAATAAAAGCTATAAACTTTGTCCTTTTAAATTTTTTTAAGAACATGGTTCTTTTATTATAGAAGTAATTGTTATATTCTACAGAAAAGTGAATTCCATTCACACTTGACAGAGAAGGTAGAAAGAAATTTTAAAAATCAACGCTTACAACAGTGCTGCTTTTCAACTGGATGCCTATGACCTAAACCAAAATAAAGCACAGTGATCCTTTCCTCTGTTTCATTAGGGATCAGACATTCTGGGGTCAATAGAGGCTATGACTAGTTCTAATTTCTTTCTCCAGACATTCATAAAATTCTTCCTTTCCATTGCCTCATCTCTTTTTGCGTGATACTTGTGTTTGCGAGAAATGGCAAAATTAAGGATAACAAAGGTTCAGCCTTGGAAACTTTTCAGAATGAAGGTGTTCATCTCATGCCTACCCTGGCTCTTCCAATCTTACTGCTTCACATTCTCTCTCCACATAGCCATTTTCATTCACATTTGTTTCTCCTTTCTTTGTCAAATTGCATAGAGCTGCTTATACAATTGTGCCTTTAGCATTTCTGTTTGTCCCTCTTGCATTACTATTTAAGTCTTCAAAATACTTCACAATCTGATATGGGCTGAAGGTATTGACCACACATGCATTGCTAAAAACCAAAGTGCCCAAGTTACCATAATCTAGAGCTGGCCTATGGCTCTTTCTTCTGCTCTTACCACCTTGAAAAAAGATAGTTCCCAAGAAAACAATGCCCAAGTGAGAGTCACATTAATTACCTTCAGAAGATCTAGTTTCAGATGCAGTTCCCATTGAGTGGAAGAACAGAGGGCCCCAATAATAATGCTCATGTATTCTTCACAACTGATGAGTGATAACTGCTCCAAGATGCTGAGAGTAGCACTCCTGTAGCACTCGTCATCCAAAAATATCTTGACATATGGCACCATTCCATAGTCCTTCAGAACAACTAGGGACAAATGCATTTTCATTTGTTAGTTAAACTATCCTTTGCTTGTAGTTTTTACAGGCAGATTTTCAGTGTTGGTGTGAAGTGCCACATTTCTACAAATACAGCAGGACAGGTTAGAAGAGCAGCTGGTTAAGCTAAAGATAAGACAAACTGATTGACACAAGAACAACAAGGATAAAATGACTGGATGACCATGATTTGCAATCACCAGAAATGACAGTTTCCCAATACAATAATAAATGAAAAGACACCTCAGTTTCGGCTTAATCATCTCTTATTTAGGAAGGGAACTTTTTCACAGTTTCTGAAAACATATTTACACTGTGCAAGAGGCTGCAAACATGATGATTCTAGGATTCCAGAGTGAATTGAGTGGATTCCAGTATTCAGTGGCATTTACTCCTGTACTACTATGTCCCACAAGATTCCCTACAAACAGACTTCTTAGGTATAACACAAATGTACACATTTGTTACTCAGCGTGCACCTGATCCAATCAACATTTAACATATATATATTATATAACAGATATTATAGAAGAAAATCTGCATGAAGAGACAATACACAAGAGTCAAGTACACACACTTTTTTCCCACAAGTTGTTTGTGCATCCTACATAAACACTTCAGGAGCTTGCACATGGATGAAGGAAACAAGTTGACTACTGGGACAAAGCTCATTATGCAGAATGAGATTACCTTTGTCACATTTCTTCCTAGTGTAACACAGTTATCTCTACACTTCTAGGTTTTTTTCCTCCATTTTTGGCTAAAGCAAAAAGTCAGAAAATTTGCTGGTGCTCCTTAAGACCATGGCCACTTAGCAACAAATACCACGAAGGTAATGCAGTCATATGTATTTCCTTACCCGTGTTCCTCACAGACCTTGCTGTAAGGGCAGCCACCATCTTCAGCATCACAACATTTAATTCCTTCTCAGGGCCTTCTTTCAGACCAGGCAGATCAGTTCCAGCTGTTAGTATATTTAAAGTTACGTTACAATATAAAAGAAATGGAAGGAAGAATTTTTCTTGCTCCAATCTCAAACATGCATTCTAAAGAAAACCAAGTTAAGATCTATTTAAAAGTGTGAGCTGAAGGGTGCCACCCAGAATAATTCAGCATACACTGGCAAAGAAAAGCCCAGAGCTGCTTAGGCTAGCAAACAGAACAATAAACAGCAAAGATTTCAGAGACAACACAGCTTATGTGTCAAATTTAGGCCAGATGGCTTGAAGCCATCTAGCTACTCAGTATAAAATATATATATAAATTGCTGTAGAAAGAGATTATTTATTCCTAATGATTTGCCTACTTGAATGGTCATCGTGAGTGCCATTAAGTTGTACCTGATTTCCTCAGGATCTTGGCTTCCTTCCTCAAAAGTGACAGCAGTAGCCCTAGAAGCCCAGAGTCACGGAAAATATCACTAAATAGCAGGTCCTTGTGGGTCATGCTGAGAAGACACTGGAGAGCTGTTAAGGTACAGAATGGCACTATGTTTTCTTTTATCAAATACTGAACCTTCTTCAGAATCTCATGGGGGACATAGGACAGGTCTAGGACTATGGACTCCACCAGTCTGAAGAACTGGACTTGCACAGGGTGTGGTTTGAAATGAATTATGTCAGTGAATTGGTTGATAGGTTGCAGTGTCCATTCCAGAAGAAAGAAGTTCACTCTGTCCCAAGCCCATATGGTAGCAATTGCTGCCAAGATTCTTCCACACAAGTGCTGATCATTACTTCTCTGGAAAATGGATTGCAACACTTGAAAAGGCTGGAGGTTCTTAACTGTCATTCCTGTGGGGAAAAAACCCAAGTGAGATCATTTTTACATGAGTGTTATTTAAGTCTGCAAGGACCCTAACTACAATATTAGATCATCTGAAAGAGGAAATAAGAGCAACGGCCATGAGGGATGTGACTGGGCGGCATGTTCTTGAGCTTGGGTCAGATCCTAGAACTGACACAGTCATTTCAGTTGGATGTAGGTGGCATTCAGGCTCCTGCAGCACTAAACACATAGATCTGAAGATGCCACATCATAGTCCTTTCCTTAAGACAAAAAATTGTTGGAACCCTAGAAACAGGGAGTTTTGAACTTTCTGTGCTGTCAGGCACTGACCCCCAGAGGAGCACTGCTTTTGACTTGAGGCCTTGGGGAAGGCTTCTAAAACTGATTGATAGAACTAGAATCATTGGTGTGTAGTTTGAATAGAAGTGTGCAATATCACATGGTGAAGGACTTGAAATTTGGGGTTTTAGAATATAGTAATAGGTACGGGACAAGATGGAGGTTTTAGGGTGTTTTTTTCTTTATCTCTCTTCTTCTTGGGTATAGGTAGTACTTGTTAATTGGATAGAAAATGCTGCTCTGTGGGTCATGGGTGTTTGGACATTGGGTCAAAAGTACAAATAATTTGGGTGTATTTTTTAATTGGGCTGTTTGGCTTTAAAAGACCTTGTAACGAGTGAGATACATCACCATTTCTTCATTTTTGGCTTGTTAGCCAGAAGTGCTGTAGCACTCACTGTAACATAGATAAGATTTAATTAACAAACAACTGAGTCCAAACACAAAATTCTGTCTCTCATGCTTTTAATCCCAACCCTGACTGAAGAGAAAAAAGAAGATAAAAAGTAATACAAAATGAACAGAGTTTCATTTTCCTATGACCCACCTACCCAGTCACATGTGCATATATACATATTGTATCTACTGTACCAGAAGACTGTGTCTGTTCAAAATCAAAGTGTGGCAGTTGTGGGTGTACAATATTGCCAGAAACTTTCAGTTCAGTTTTTCCACAGGTTGTAAGACAAGTCAGCATGTCCAAAATCTCATCCAGATAGGGGCCTCCTTCATTTTGCTGCAGACCTTCGCATCTAGGAGCAAAACTTGGGAAAGTCATATATTCATGCCTTAATTATACAATTATACAAACACTTCAGATACACCATCAGGTGTGGAGCACATAGGAGCTACACAGAACAATCCACACCACGGTGGCATACTGAATCAGAACGAAACCAAATCAGCCTGGTGGGACAGCACAAGCTGACAAGGAAAGTAACAGATTCTGCTTTGTATTTTGGATTAGGATAACTAGAGGGGATTTTTCCTAATACATTTAGGCTCATCTTGGTTCTGAAGAATGTAAACATTTCAGATTTAAGTTTGGGTGGGTTTTGTTTGCTTGTTTTTGCACAGCAAGGAGATAGTATTTCCCTCCCTAGCTGAATGCATTCCTGGATTGAAAGCTCACCTTAACTGAGACAAACGTCTGACTTACATCCTCTGTAGTACTAATTGATGAAGAACATTTGTCTTATGTTTAAAAAGTCCCTATTCCACCTGCAAAGTAACTTCCCCTATACTGTTCTCCTTCTGTTATGGTTTAAGTAATAAAAATTATGTACTGCTTCCCTTCCTCATTATAGTAATGCTCTGCATCCACACAGACTTATCTATAGGGTTCATATTTTAAGAGACCACTATGCATTCTGAAAATTAAGCTTCACCATCCTCTAGAAGCCTAACAAAAACCTCTCTTACCTGAGTAAAATTTTTAGCAGGAGTTGGTAGCCATCATTACTTTCAAACTCTGTTAATAAAGCTGATGATACAGGATAAGAATCTTTCACAAAGCACAGCACAATGCTAGCAGCTTCACACGCATCACAAGCAGGTAGAGTATCAGCCAGTGCGAAGAGATTCTGAACAGCTATTTTAATGCAGTCAACAGCTGTGGGAAAAAAAAAA
>PYHW01010736.1:908191-924852 GCA_013186435.1 Turdus rufiventris
AAAAACATCTATATGCATTTACTCCATGACATGGAATACTGATGGTATTTTGTGTATTAGAAAACTACTTTTTCACTTCTAAGAAATTTAGACTTGTGGCTTTTGCACTTCTTAATAAGAAAAAAAAACCTGCTTGAAGTAATAAAACCTATAAAGAAACGAGGACTTAAATCAACCATGATGTCCCAAAAGATACCATTACTCTGACAGTGCCCCCAGCCTTGAGGGCATGAGTCTCAGGCCCACAGACTGAGTCACACAATTTAAGAAAAACCTCTTGCCTACATCAGTGTGATGAAGTGGGATTGGCTCTTGCCTGTAATTTGAGATTTTTTGATGTTGAAAACGCTTCAATTTCCAGATGGTTATCAGTGCTAAATAAAGCTCCTCTCTGCTAAGTCAAGAGCCCATGCTGGATGATGTAAAGGAGATCACAGATAATGTCATCTATCCTGGGGAGACTCTTTTTGGTAATTTATTCTCAGGGAAGCTATGAGGAAAGGAGAAGCCAAATTACTAAACAAACCTTGTAGGTGCACAATGCTGGTTTTGGTCAGAGCCTTTGAAATTGTTCTTAGTACACGGCCTGTAGGTACTTTCCAGGAGTGGCTGCACTGGTCCCACAGAGAAGAGGTTGCTATAATTAATGACTGAAGCTTATCAGCTGCCAGAAGTTCCTCTACACCTTGTTCTTCTTTGTACATGTTAATCATTATCTGAAAAACAAACAAACATCAGCTACAAGAAACACCTCTAGAGATACTCAGGAGATGAAGAAAAATCCATTGGGGAAGGAGATCATAAGTTTGATACTAATGCCAGGAGAAAGGATGCAGTGAAATGAACAAGTAAAACTACTGCTAGGATCTACTTAATTGATTTTTCCCACTTAAAGTCATGCTGATTTTCTTAGTTAAAAAAATAAGAGATTGTTTATATGTTTTCTATGGCTCCTGATGCTTATTCATTATTTTTCAGTACAAGCTAACTGGTTTTGGCAGTTTGATTCAAATGAACAGCTAAGAGCCTAAGTGAACATCTGAGTACCCAGGGCAAATGAACCCCCAAATGCACATCTCACCTGAACAAGCATTTCCTGAGTCTGGGCATCATCCTCACTTGTCTCCCTGTCATCACTGGTTTTCTTCAGAGGGACAGTAAAGAAAAGGTACAGGCACTGCATCAGAGCAGCTGGAAGTCCAGATGCAATAACGTTCCACATAGTCCTCTGAGTAGGAAAAATAAGATCAGTCCCTCCAGAAGCTGACCACAGTTTGTGTTTCTGCACACTGAGAATAGTCATGGCAGATGAAAGACCTACTTGAGCATTTTACCCTCGTGAGTGCTCTAGGGTACAAGACTGGCACAGTAGAGCTGTAAAATGCACTGGGCAGAATTAAATACACTGTGTTGCTGTAGCTGTTCCCAGGACTTCTTGCTCCAGCTGAACTGCAGCTTTGGCAGAAGTGCTCTGTCCTGCATATGGAGACCTGCAGTCAGTGAAGCACACAGCCTGCAAACCAACAGCAGCTGAACCAACAGCAAGGCAGGGACAGACAGAGTCCCCTTTGCCATTACTGTCCAGGACACTGCAGCTAGAGAGGCCAAGTATGCTGAAAGCACGAATTCTCCATTCCCTCCTTGACTCAGCACAGCAGCGGTTTACTATAATGCCTTCCCTTTTTTAACATATTGGATAACTGCACACACTTCTAATTACAGGTTTTACAAATGCAAGTGACAGTTTCTTCACAGTGTTTCTCAATATTTAGTTTCTTCCCATCTTCACCATGGCTGCACAGAACTTCCAGAGAAGTCCCAGTGTGTGTGCTTGGCGCACAGTAATCATAACAAAAATCAGCACCAAACCAACAGAAGAATGAGGTTTGTGACATGAAGTTTTGCTAGTATGTGTGCTACAAAAAACGGCAACATCTTAAATCTGTGAAAAACTCAAGTCTCATCAGAAACTTCATGTTGGGACTAGCTATATATGTAATTTTATAGAGCTCCTTATGACACAGAACATATCCACTATAATTTGACAGTAAGATTTTGTTTTTGTGTGTCTTTGGACAAGAAAGACTAAGACAAACTGTTTAATCGAATGTCATGGATAAACACACCACAGATGCCCATCAGCAGGCTGCAGTTCTGATGCCAGTCTGCATTTGGGATGGTTGTACAAGTAGAGTTTGTGAAACACCTCAAAGGGAGAGGCTATCAGGATTGTAAAGTCAACCACTATATTACCAGACAGATTATTACTATTCATCTTTTTGATATGTAAGCTAGACTAATAAAGAATACACAAAAAGATACCCAATGGGGGAAAAAAAGCAGAGAAACACTAGAAAAACATCTGCCTCATAATCAAAACTAAAAAGGTATCTGAAAGCACAAAATGCTTACTTCTTTCTTTTAGAAAAGCCTGGCCTACAAGCCTGGTGGTGTGTCCTTTCACTGTAAGCCTTGGGCACGCTGAAGTTCAAAATATTAGGGATAATGCAAATATTGAGACTTGATTGTTCCACTGTTGGGGTGCCTACACAGTTCCTCTGAAATAAAAGGGAAAACATGCTTTGTGGTACTTTCTCTTACCAAGTCAGTCTGTGAGAGCAGATACACTGATTTCAGGAGCAAATGGCCATCTCCTGCTTCCCCTTTCTGTAGCAGCAATTTCTCCAAAGCCACACGAGCTTCTTCTGTTTTCACAAAAACATTTAATTTTAATTCCTTAGTGAAAGATGAAAATGCTACATTTTTACTTTCTTAACAAATCTGACAAATTTAGCAAAATTACAGCAGCAGGAGTCTACTCAAGTAACAGAAAAACATAAAATGATTTTGATTCAGCATCAAGCTCAGTTCATGCAAACTACATGTTTCAAACTGACACATTTCACCAAGAATACCAGCTCAGTCCATGCAGTCTGGTAGCTGACAGCACAAAGAATGTACAACAGCCCCCAGGAAAGCCATATGTGAATAGCAATGTTTTTCTCATTTAAGAAATCTCCTCAAAATAGTGTATAACCTACACTTTAACTCTTACATGCATCATACATTACACACTTCCAGCTGCAAAAGTTCCAAACTAATGATCAGCATGGCATACAAGGACAAATTTTCAGTGCAATCATCTCAAATCAGTGCTAGCTCACACCCACTAAAATATCTGGCTTGCTACACAGCATTTTCCCGTTCCCTCTATTTTCAGCACAGAGTACAGCTGTACATTTCCAGAATAACTGGATCGATCCAATGGATATGGTATGGGATCATTACCTGCAGGTTTGCCATTGAGGTTCCTCTTAATTTCTTTAGTCAGAAGCTTGGAAACTTCACTGGCTAGCAGCAGAATGTTGGGGAATACGATTTTTCCAGCAGACTGTTCCCAGGCCTGAAATCCAAGTGTAACTGTTAAATTTCTGACACATCATGTCTTTGATAGATTGACAAAAACTTATAAATATAAATAAAGGAGCATAAGGCTAACATTCCTCTATAAAATACCCTCCCTAGTCAGTATAGTTGATTAAGCAGTATTTCCCAGATAGGCAGGGATATAACACTACAGAAACAGAAGTCAAACTGGAACTACCTTTTGAATCATGTAATGCACCTACTAGAGAGCTTTTAAAGTATTTTCTACACTGATTAATACAATCCAAACAATGTAAATGTTGGTCATACCCTGGGTCATTAATTATTTATATCAAAAATTATGCTAACCCCTTTCAAAATATGACAAACATCCTGAAGAAACGCCAATTTACAGACAATTTTATAAAAATTTTCTAAATAATTTTATAATTCACTTGCTCTAGGATGGACAAGTATTTAAGTACAAATCTTACTAGATAAACAACAGTAAGACATGTTGGTTCCCTGAATTTGACAAACAAACCCCTCTTAAATGTTTCTTAGCCCTGCCTTTGGGGGAAAAACACCTAAACATCAATAAAGAAAATATTCCAGCAGACTAATACTATTGTACCCAGCCAGCCTCCAAGAATCAGGTGCCAATTCTTTTATATAGAACATCTGATGATACACACATTAATGTATCAGCAACAGTTCAGCATTCACCTCTAAAGACCAGTCTGAGATAGTTCTGTCCCCAGCAACCTTGAAAAATCTTCTTTAGAACAGTCTCCTCCTTTTAGAAGCTCTAAAAAGAATCAGGCTGCAAACCCCAATGATTAAAGGAAGAAAAATGACATATGCCTTCTTAAAAAAAATTGGATCAGACATCCCATAATACTTCCTGCCAAGAAATCAGTGCAACTCTTCTTAAATGAAGATCCTCCTCAAATATTATTTCGTTCCCTACCATTGCTTTCAATTTCTTTTCTTTCATCATAGATGGACAAAGTGCAAGTCATCTCTCAGTAATCAGGCAAGCACCTACTTTTTACTTCATTTTACTGCAGTCAATAAGAAAAATGCACCAACTCTTCTTTCTGTGCTATGAAACTGAAATGCAATTGCACAGTGTACCGATTATTAATTTTTATCAGTCAGCAATATTAAAAGCAAACTATTTTTTTTCAGATTTTGACCATAAGTTACTTTCAGAGACAGTTGCAGAAGCAAGGTCCATCCATTGCTCCACCTCTGATGCAGAAGGCAGGGGAGATCTGTACAGAACGGAAGCAAGCTGGGCAAACCCAATGAC
Organism: Turdus rufiventris; assembly: GCA_013186435.1. Classification (NCBI taxonomy): domain Eukaryota; kingdom Metazoa; phylum Chordata; class Aves; order Passeriformes; family Turdidae; genus Turdus; species Turdus rufiventris. The sequence goes on from PYHW01010736.1 coordinate 912,873, forward strand.
AAGAAAGCTACAGCCATTTAAAAATACATCATGTTTGTCATTAAGCTATGCCCTTTTTCAGAAGAAAGCAGTGAGAGATTTCTGCTCCTCTTCCTCCAAGAGAAACATCCTCTTAACACTTCAGAAAGGGCTTGCTATACTCACTATTCTGCTAACAGAATGAGCAGGATAGGTTTTAGAAGCTCAGACCATACACAGCAGAGAGCAGCAATCAAATGTTCACAGCAATGCTACTAGTCCATCTCCCTACAAAGCAGGCCACTTAGGTTCTGATTTGATTTTGTCAGTTCTCTTCCTGAGAGTTGGACACCAATTTTTAGAATACAGTGTCCTTTAGGAACAGACCTAATTAATTTCATATTCATGTCTGGGCCTGTAGAAGATCTATATCTGGAAGGTATCAACCTGACTCCCTTGTAGGACATCTGCCTTTAGGGGAAGCTCAAATAATATGGTATCAAAGTAATCTGATTTTCTTTCTTCCTCTCAAACCTGTTTTACATATTTAAGATTCTGCCACAAGTTCCCTGTGTCTGCTGTTACCATCTGCCCTTCCTCTTCCATGGTTCATGGAGAGATACTAGCTCAAAAGCCAGCCACGCAATAGAACGTTCTGATACTTTCTGAGGCACCAAGAGGGAAGGTACAGAAGGCACATTAAAATGACTCCCAGCCCAGGTCTGAATCACAAGCAGATGGCTGACATTTCCTCCCACACCTTTTCCTTCTACACCAAGGGGTATTAGTGAGTAATGAACCCCCACACCCCAGGTGTCCCCTGCTTGATGACCCCTCTCTCCAGCTCAGTAAGAGCTAAAGCACTCTGAAACAAAAAGGCAGGGATGCACTGGCACTTGCATGATCAAAACAGGAAAGTAAAAGCAAGAGAAAAATCTTCCAAGGAGGGAGAGGACTCACACAGAGTCCATCGTCAAACTGGGGGAAATGAGGTCGTTTCTGTAAGAACCTCACAGCATGTACAACTCAAACTGAGATGCATTCCCCCAAGCCAGTAGAAGGCTGGTACACGAAGGGAGTAAAAGCCATGTGGGGAAGGACACGATGACTGAAAGCTAAAGGGCAAGATCATCCACAAGGTACTTTTAAATGAATGATGAAAGGCCAAAATGCTCTAGTCACACTTCTAGACCTAAATGCCTACATAGTGCAAAGCTCCACTAGCACATCTAAGAAAAGTGGAGAGGAAGAACCTCACACCTTGGGCACAAAATCAAGTGTTAAGCTAATGAAAAATTCACTTCTCCATTATGAATATAATTGGTAGCAAAGTTTCCTTTGAGAATTTAAAATTCCCTTTTTGCAAGAATTCTGAAATTCAGGAAATCGGTTCCTACAACCCTAAGACTTGTGAAGTTCAGCCCTACAGAAAAGAAAGTCTCGATGGATATGCATATGTGCAACATTGCCAGTCCCTCAACAATACTCATCTTACCTCCTGGGAACAACTATACTTTGACCCTAAAGTACTGGTACTAAATTTTTAACATTTATTTATCATTAAATGTGAGAATTTACTGCTTTGTTGTTCAATTTTTAATTCCTAGGACTTCTAGATTTTATAACTTTTATCAGCCCTGTTCAGTAACAACATTCTCAGTTCTTTGAAAATTCTACTCAAAAAAATTATCACTACATTAAAGGCATTCTTGCTTTTCACACTTTAGTTAAGGATCAGAAAAACTAAAGATGTTGTATATAATCTCATCTCACCACAACTTATTTATTTCATGCTCACTACATGGTATTCAAAAAACTAAAGCTGTAATAGAACTCAAAAATGTTGAGATCTTTGAATTTCAATTTAATTGTAAATTTGAAGCAGGAAAACCTCAATAGAAAAATGTCACATGAAGCCTGCAATCCATTGCTTATGAAAACAGGAGGAAGCATTTTAGAGACACTATCTTCTATAGCTAGGTCTGTTCATTGGGATGAATTAATACCCTAGAAGCATTAAGGATGTGTGTTTTCCATGGACCTTCAAGAGGAAGCACACTGGTTTGGGCTGGGGTGGAGTTAATTTTCTTCACAGAGGCTGGTGTGGGGCTGTGTTTTGGATTTGTGCTGCACACAGGGCTGATAATACAGAGATGTTGTTGTCACTGCTGAGCAGGGYTCACACAGAGCCAAGGCCTTTCCGTGCTGCCACGCTGCCGAGGAGGCTGGGGGGAGACAGAGCCAGGASAGGTGACCCCAACTGACCAAAGGGATTTTCCAGAGCAGAGGGCATCCTGCTCAGTACATGAAGTGGGGGAACAAGGAGGAAAGAAGTGGGGGATGTTTGGAGTGATGGTGTTCTCTTTTGCACTTCCAATTCTCTCCAAAATTTCACTGACAGGGGGTAAGCAAATCACTATGTGGTAGTTGGTTGCTGGACGAGGTTAAACCATGTCAGGAAAAGAAGACAAGTGATATAAAAACAGCTCTAGGAGAAAAAAAAAAAAAAAAAGACAAACACAAACAAACAAACATAAACTCTAAACAACAAACTCAAAAAAAACTAGGGGGCTCTCATTCCAAACTCTCGCAGTGCTGTCTCAGAAAAAAAAAAAAAAACCAACAGTGAAATTTTCAGCATGCCGTTTTAAAAGCAGATCCATGGAAAAAGGAGGTGGTCCTCTACAGAAAACTGTCAGATTATCAGCCCAGATCTGATTTTGACATGCATTCTTTGGAGGCTGAGAAAAGAATGCTACCCCTTTGCAGAGCCAGTAATTTGGTGACCTGATAAGGCAGTGGTGAGATCCCAAGACAGCAAAGACCACCACAGCACAGGTAGTGCCATTTGCAAAGAGATTTGTTTCCAGTGACAGGCTCATACAGAGAGTTACAGTTTTGTTCAAACATAGCCTTTGGTTTGGGAGGGACACAATTCTGTGCAAACAAATCCAGAAGTTTAGAGGAAGTGGTGAAAAGTGAAAGTTTAGTTCAATAAATATAAAATCTCATTTAGGTTTAATGAGAAGGTCACCTCTGAGGCTCCAGGCTATACACTCACTGTCTTTTCAGACCCTTCCACTCATTCTGTATGCACTGCCTCGGACCAGGGCAAGCTTGTGCTCAAACACCACAATCTCTTCACCATGGGCACTTCCAGATCCTGCCCACAACTCAGTTGTTTGCACCATATTCATTGACACCAGTATCCACAATGATTTCACTGCGTACCAGGACTTACAAGCATCAAAGGTTCATTCTGCATCCACCTAAGTGAAATGTTTATGGCTATCTGGAAGTTATTCCTGCTTTACTCTCATGGACACCAAAGATGTCACAGTGCTTTTCCTACACATTCCATTCAAAAATGCAGAGTATGCCCTTTAATGCCTCACAGTGCCTCCATATAAACAGTGACCATGCATGAACTTTTTTTCCCTCACCTACCCACTGACTTCTGTTTTAGAGATCCAACTCAGCTAGGTAAGGAACAGATGGATCTGAGTTCCGTGACTCAAGAGCACTGAGAGCTCACAAGTACAGATGCCTGATATATGCCATCATTAACATATGGTTTCACCAAAGAGATGTTTTTATTCTCTTTCAGAAAGACACAGTGAGAGGTAAAAATGCTGATTCAACACCCATAAATATGAAAGGTAATCCAAGAGAAAAACAATTATGTACTTGTACATAGCCACAGTACATTTTAAAAGAAGCCAGGTTTTTTGCTTCATTCAGCATACACTCTGCCATTCTGTCTCAGTATGGTCTACTCAATTAGTTTCCTGTATATTCCACAGACTGTAGCAAAGAAAACCAACCCATAAGGCTCATTCATTACAGAGCTCTTCTAGTGCCACCTTTCAATATGTTCATCTCTGAAATGGTTGGTTGATGGCAGCTGTAGCGCAGCCTGCTAACTAAAATGTTCTAGTTCTCATCTGTGTCCCTGGCCCATGATATGCCCTTCCTCTTCTCACTCCATAGTTTCCTCATGTCTCACCATCTCCTCTCTCAAGCATTAAAATTAGACATAACCATTGTCATTAACCCCAGCATTCCATCTTAAGGCTGATTTCCCTGCGTTTTCCCTAACTGGGCTGCCTGCCACAACCACATTTTCTGAGACTGAAACTGTGCTCAGCCCTCACTAAGAAATAAAATACATGAGGCAGACACGAAGTGGCCTCTTCACAGGTACTCACTTTGTAAGGTGCCTGTCACACTCCTTGATTTCAAGAATACAATTTAGCCACTCAGGAAAGTGAAGCAGTGCTCCCCCATGTGCTTCTTTCACGCAAACCTAGCACGTAAGGTAGATTGAAGGAGGACAAGAAACTGCTTCTCCAGGCTTCCAGTGGAGTAAAAGAATTTATCATCTAAAAGATTCTTCTTCAATTAACTACACTGGCTGTTTAGGTGACCACAGAATGGATAGGGCAAAAGAAACTCAAATTGCCATCTGCACCGAAGGCAATAAAGAGAACAAACCTTTAAGAAGAGGGGAAGAAATTCCAGCAGCCTTCTCTGTTGATCCTCTGGGATGAGAAACGGAGCCATTTGTTCATACTCTACAAACTGTTTGCCCAGAGTCTCCCACAGGAGGGTGTGGCTCTGGGGTAGCTCATCCTTGCTGGGTGCAGGCTGCTCCAGCGCTTCTGCTGCATCTCCATCATCAGGGCTCTGCTCTTGTTGTCCTGCATTGTCAGGGGAATCCTCCTGTTGCCACATCAGTTCAGCTGCTTTGTCCATGCTGAGGTGAGACCAGATAAATGTACTGTGTTATTTACACCTCTTACCAGTCAACTCTCCCAAGAAATTAGACGCTGACAGTTTTAACTTTTGGAGCTAGAGTTTAGAAATATAGAAACACTCTCAGTCACTGACTCCTTTCCAGTTTTAATGGCAAAGCACGTTGCTCCTGGACAAGGACATTTACTGCCCTGCAATTGCATGAACAAGCTCTCTTCCATGAGACATATGCATGTTTTCCACAACTCATCCGGGCTCTGGCAGAACAAACCAGTAAACCACACAGCAAATCTGGATTCCAGCCCCAGCTTTGCCACTGAGCCAGATCCTCTCCCTTATACCTCGGTCACCCCAGCTGTAAAACAAGTTATAACTATTCCTATCAGCTGATCTGCAACAGAAAAGCACTAAGAAGCAGGTTACACATTCCATTGACTATGGATGCTAAATCTAGCTGCACAACACTTATACATTCCCCACCTAGAGTGGGGCTGAAGCCCATCTGGTACAGTAGCTGTGTGGAAAAGCCAAAGATTCCTCACTCTTCAGCTCTTCAGGCCCAAAGAGGCAGCAACATTCAGCTCTTCTTTGTGGCAGGTCTGTACAATAGGCATTTTCACAACAACACTGCTTGTTTCGCTGGTCCTGTAACCTGAAGTCAATATACTATGATGTGGGAATATGGTGGTTCTGGCACTATCATTATCACTATCAAAATTAAAATGGGTCCATCTTGCACCACACACCTAGGAATGCTTCTGGTACCCTCATCTCAACCCCAGGTCCTCTCATCTGCTTTACAGCCATGTTTTCATCCATGGTGTTCTGGAGTCACTCCTTTGGCACAGCCTTCTGTAGCTCAGCCTGCTCTGCTGAGCCTGCATCAGGGCAACACTTACACCAACAGAGATCAGGCTTCTCCAGTTCCCATCAAAGGCATCCACATGCTCATTGAGTCTAGGTCATTGTCTGACTACTGAGACTACCACAGGACGAATCATGACAGTGTGGGTGGGCAGATGGGAGTTGTCACCAAGATGAATGTAGCTCCCTTTACTTACCAAATATATAGTTTTTTGAAAGCTAAAAAGAGTCTAACAAATCATTACCTCTCAAACACCAATCTACCTTCATTTCTGGGAAATAGGTTCTTTCTCTACAGTGTCTCTGATTGCCATGCCACCGTTTTAAGAAAAAATCCAAAGAAGCAAATATAACTAAAAATCTGAGTCAGATATGTACTACCAAAACATACATACATTAAAATAAAATGTAAAAGACAGTATTATGAGCCTGGTTTAGAATTATGAGCCAACACTAAATTGGGATTCTCTGCAAAAACTGCATTTGGGATTCTCTTCCTTCGTCATCCATCAGTTACACAGCTAGCTCACTGCTTTCACTCTGCCCACTCCATGCCAGATGAACCAGTTTCATTTCCACACCCCTGCAGTAGCTCTCTGGAGATGAAGGGCAGGGCATTTATCTTGCCACTGTGCACTACACCACCTCCAGCATGATGGTCCCGGCAGATACCTGTGCTTAGGTGCAAATGCTGGTCCTTCACGCAGCACAGGCTAACTTATTTTACCACAGCCCACACTGTACCCTTTGCTAGGAGATGGAGGCCTATGCAATTTTGACCAGTCCCCACAGAACAATCATACTAGAACTTCTTATCTCTGTAACATTTTGTGTTTTGCTGCTGTTGTTTTCCTTAATTATCTGTATTAAGACAACAAACCCTATGAGAAGAAAAAGTGTGGCGACTGCACATAGTAAACAGGAAGACTCTGTTCCTCATGACTGTGTGGGAGTTACATTTGTCATATGTTATACTTAACTCTGGTGTGGGATTTTGACCCACTTGAGTCATCCTGAAGCTGTCAAGTGTGTTGGTTGAGAAAGCCTGGGTGCTGTTCTAGCAATAAGAATAGTTCAGTTATGTTTTCAATGAGGCTCAACTTGCATCCCAAATAGCAAAGCCGTTCTCTTCGTCAAGGAAATCTCTCACCTTGGAAGCTGCTCTGCTAAGCCCAAATCAATGCTAACAAGTAACTCACTCCAGTGCCCATGTTCACCACGGTCTTCTGCATACAGAGCCCCAAAGTGTTTTATAGAGGCATTCTAAAAGTCGTGAAACTTAGTCATGGAGAGGTGAAATGTTTTCACTGACCTCAGAAGAAGGTCAGTGACTGATGAGTCAACTCCCTGAGCTGCACTGCATGGCCCTGCAAATGTGTTTACCAATTTTTTCTCTCTCTTTATACTTGACTGAGAAGGTCCTTCTTGTTGGTGGCACAGTTAAAGCAAGCAGAGATAGCCTCTCAGTGTTCACTCTATGAATCCATGGAATGCAAGAGTTCATCCCAGCTCCACAGAAACTCTTACAACAGATACTCACAAACAACTTCATTATTGAAGAATTGTAACAGGCTATGTAAGACATTTAAAGTGTATGGAAACACTTTAATCTCCAAAATTACATGAAAGCAAAAGGAAGATTATGCTATTCCTCGCTATCTATTCCAACTATCTAGACTACAAAACCCATATCAGACTAAATATCAGTCCTCCAGTATTAGTCTGTTGACTCTACTTGCACTATATTCTTTAAATATTACTTCTCCGAGAAGCCTTTTCTTGCATCTGTAATTTGATTAGGACTTTTAAATCCTTTCAATTTTCATTTCATCCTGGAGGACAATTACTCTCCTAGACCAACCACAAAATCACATCGTTCAGCATTCAAATATCTTTGGTATTAAGGATAACTTAGATATTTTGAAAAGGTCTTATATGTTGTCTCTTCTGCACTTCACCAATTGTTCTGATCCTCAGTGTAAGTTAATAGCTTGTTTCAGTTTTGATAATTTTTTGTTTGATTCTTGATTATGTTTGATAAGATACTTTTTGATATGTATTACAATGATACAAAAAGTAAATGCTAAATAACAAATATTTTGAAAGATATGTAAGTGAATCAAATAAATTTGATATCATTCAGAATGCAGTGTCAGGCTGCAGAGAGAAAAGGGAACTTAATCATGTATTCTCCCTTTTTTTTTCTAAATAAAGCTTGTGTGAAATCACACAGAGATGTGGCTACATCTTCCCAGACTGAAAAGACAGAAGGGAAGAAAGGCCTGACCAAAACTGGCAGAAGGACCAGCAGAATACTGTTACTAACAGCTTACTAGTTGAACAAACATGATTTTTAAATGACATTTTAATTATATTTATCTGTGATCATCCCCTCAACAGTTCATAGAAGGATCACATTCAGATAAAAAATCCCAATTTGCACCAAGACCAAAGGAGAATCAAGTCTCATACCAAAATTCAGGCCAAAATTGATCCACTTTTTACAGTAAGTTTCTTTAAAAAATGTTAGTTGAGTGTACATGGAAATCTTTTATCTCTGAAAGTACATGAACACAAAGACTATGATTGTCCTCCTTATTTAGTCTAACTGTTCAGATAACAAGAGATATAGTGGACAAAATATCAGACCCCTAGTTCTAGGACTACCTGCTTTAAATATTCTTTATCCTAATATACTTTTTTTGACCATTAAGTCCCAGGATTCTGTGGATTACCAGATACACATAGCTCAGATGATCCCAAAAAATCCAGTGTGATATTCCTTTATACTGCCTTCCTTTCATTGGCAGATAAGATGACTGTTTAATGAACATAGCTAAGACAGCTAATAATTGCAAATGCTAAAAACAGGAATTACACTACCTCCTAAGGAAAGCTGTCTTTGCACTACAGTTTAGGATGAACTTTGAATGAAACCTTCACTAATTGAAAGCAATCCTATCACAACATGCCAGTTACAACCAATATTGCAGGTCCCTTCAACATTCAACAGTCTGTTCTGTCTGCTTGCACAGAAAATCTCTTGACATACCTGGGCTCCTAGATTTGGCAGCTCCCGCTGCAGTCAATAACCATATCCAGGGCAATGAGTGCTGCTGCTTCTGTCCTACTAGGCCTGCTGGTGTAGGCAGCAAATCCCACTCTGCTCTTTAAACTTTCCACTGTGAATCACCTGATTAGCTGCTGCACTTACTTCCTGAGGAAAGCAGAAGTGAAAAGCAAATGAACCACAGCTCAGGAGCCATTGAGCTCCCAAAGCAATTTAGAACAGCTCAGCTAACACACAAACCTGGAAGGCACAGCATTCTTCACCCTGCATCATGAGTAACCAGGTATTTCCCCCTCTGTACCATACTCACAAAGGGGAAGGGGAGTGGGATTTGTTTCATTTTGGTTTTAAATTTAAGGTTTACAAAACTTCTACAGGAATACACAAAACTCATGCTTTCTGTACAACAATCTATGACCAAAGTCAGGCAACTGTAGAAGTACTTCTTCAAATACCACACCCTTAAAATAAACACATTTGAATGGTGAGGGGAATTCTGTGTCCCTGACCTCTTTACTGAAATGGTCAAGGCAGCTGCTCAGATCAAAAGGGAAACAAGCACTATAAGCTCACAAACATAATTGAACCTTGATTAGATAGGGTCTTGGGGGAAGATTATTTCTTGGCTGTCTAGTTGCTCTTTTGTTCTCCCTAATAATACATCTGAAAGGCTTTATAATGATTTTTTTAAGGGGAGATGAAGTATAACCATTTTTAACAGGAATCAAGTGTTTGCAACTGCTTCTCCCCAGCAATTTTACGGTGGCCTTGAGAACCAAGGGGATCATGTCCTTTCAGTGACTGAAACCTGACTTTGTCCTGGGTGGTTAAAGCCACCTGTTTTCTGTTAACATCTGCTTTATTCAAATGCTTGAAAAGGCATTCAGAAGGAAAACTAACCAACTTTCTCTTCCAGCTGATGCCTGGAAAGGCTGACCTGGCACAGAGATTAGAGCAAAGGGAATAGAATAGGTATTTATTGAAAGGGTACCTTGGGGAGCACAAGAGACCAGCCGGGGCTATACCCAATTCCAATCCAAGATGGATCCTGGTCACGAGTTTTTACACTTTTACAAGTTTTGGTTCATCTACGTATTGGGGTCAATTGTCCAACAGCCCCAGGCCATGAAGTCTCAGCCCCTTGGCTTGCCCCCTTTCCATTGCTGTTGTTTTTGCTTTTTGGGTACCAGCTGTCCTTGATTCTCCAGCTAGTTGTCTAACTACCCTGAGAAGAGACCTTACTAACACCTAATATGAAGCTTCAGAGTTACACACTAAGCAGCAGAGAATGTGAAAAATATAAAAGCTAAAACCCCAGGCATCACAGTTAAACTGCAACTTCACTGCATAAAGAGCTGCTGACTGAGGCTGAAGACTCCCAGTGTCATAAGCCAGGACAGTAATTGCCCGTACCCCACAGGGACCTCTCTTGCTGCAGTGGTGGTCCTGGCACAGAGCAATCCCAGAGGACTGTTCTCAACCCTTATGGGGAATGTCTTGTACTGGAATACAGCCAACAGCAAAATCATGGTTTAGTTCATCCCTTTAAACATTCTACCAGGATTTAAGCAGAACTGTAGCTTTGCTGCAAACAGAAATATACCTTAGATCCCAAGGAAAAGACTCTGCAGCAACGTATGCACACAGTAGCCTCTAAACTGACCAGATTTTGGAAAGCATTAGCTAAACTAAGTCTAATTTACAGAGTGTTTTCCAAGGAGATGCAAGGTCACACTGAGCTCTGCACACCCAGGGAAGCTGCAGTGAATGTTTGGCCCCTACAGTGAGCCCCAGAGCCACTCACAGCTCTGTGCTGCACTGGTGTGGCTGGGGTAGCTCTCAGCACAGGCTGAGCAAGCTCACACACCCTGTGAAACTCTGTGCCAACACATCCACTACTTTCCTGCTGTAGGCCATTCACATACCAGCTGATGCACTTCCAGCTGCAATCTAGCCAAACCCACACTGGTGAGATGAATGGCAGAAGCACAGAGACCCAAAAGAGAATATGAATACCAATCCAGAGAGAAGATCACTGTCTTAGACTTCCTAACTCAGAAACAAGCCTAAATGTGCTCCACTTCCACCCTTTTACTGCCACTTTAAACGCACAGAAGGTCATTTGCAGCAGCCCCACCATGCTGTTGGATCACAGAGATTTATTGCCCAGGGATCTTCCCAGCCCAGTGCTACCTCCTCACTAGATGATGTCAGGACTCAAGCAGACACACAATCATTTGGAGAGTGTTTCTGCTTGATACCTGAGGAGAGTCACAGCAGAGGAAGCACTATTTCTCTTTTTCATAGTTCACTAACTGTTGATGCGTCTGAAAGTCCAGTTTCAACACTCCCACCAACTTAATCTCTGCTTCACTGGAGCAAAACTGATGTAACCAAATTAGCTGTAGTAAAAATAACTCAAGTGGTAAAGACAAACAGTTAACATACAGTGCCATAACACCCTTTGTCAGTCTGGGCTGTTTGTACTACAAACCCCCTTGTAATGTGCCTCCATCTACAAAACCAGGAAGGAAAATCCTTCTCTTTGTTCTCTTCCTTAGAGTCTCAGGGAAAGAAAGAAGAAAAAAAAAAAAAAAAAAAAAGAAGAGAAAAAAAGAAAAAGACACGTCTCCCACCTCTCTCATTTGCATCTATGTCAGGGCACCTTCAGATTCAAGGTGCCTTCAAGGGAGGCATCATTTTGTTTGAGGCATCTAGAAAGGGCACTAAATCTCCTGGTCCCAGGAGCCAGCTTGACCAAGACCAACTGGAAACTGCCATCTGGTGGGGCAGCACTGTGGTGCAGGTCACCCATGGCCCAGAGGAGATGGTGTCCTGCCTGAGCCAGACATACAGCTGCCTTTCTGACCAGAGATAACTATAGCTGCAAGCCCCACCTGTCTCACAGCATGCAATACTGTCCCTCATGTTGCTTCTTGTCAAACTTCTCTTTCCTTTGCCACTCCAATCTCCACACACAAGTGGCGAACAACAAATTCATGCCTTTACATAGCAGCCACAGCATTGTAACTTAGCGGTTCAGAATGCCAAGAATCACAGTACTTCTTCAGGCTGAGGCTGGAGGTCACAAAATGCAGGTTTTCCCAAAAACACAACTTGCAGTATGTATGCTTCAGTTGCATTCACCAAATGTCTGACTGGCTACAGCAAGAGCAGACACGTCCTCTGCCTACTGCTGTGCAGTTGCCTTTGCCTAAGGGGCTCACAGTTCAGCCCAACAGCAAACCCAAATGGGATGGGGCTTTGCTGAAAAGCCTGAATTTCTCCCTTCAGCAGGTTTGTCTCCTTGTAGACATAAAAAATAAAATTCAG
>PYHW01010736.1:924902-1004761 GCA_013186435.1 Turdus rufiventris
TTGAATTATCTGCAGTCTTTTTCCCTCTCTTTGCCTTTCTTGCTAAAATCCATCATCTTTTATTGATAAAAAGAAAGTTGATTAAAATATGTTCTTAGAATTATTCATTTCTTTAGGGAAGTGGCTGTGTTTCATTTTCCTCCCTTCTTTTCAGTGGCAGAACAGAAGCTGACAGAGAAACCGCACAGAAAGGCAACACAGAAATTTAAACCATCTGCTTAGCTATCATTTTCACTCATCTTTCTCAGCAAACCTTGAAATCTGCAATGGAGGAGGCATTCAGCTCCTTCAGCACACCTTCCCAAGGAGGCAGAAGCAGCAGGCTGTGAAGGATTGTGTGCCTGAGCAGCTCAGCTCCTCTCCCGAGGGTTTGCAGGTGCTCAGAGGCCACCCCACCTCTTTGGCTGGCTCTTCTCTGGAGCTCAAAGCCCTGCAGAGGTGGAAGGAAAAGACAGCTCCTGGTGGTGCTGCCAGGCATCCCCAGCTGAGCCAGGGCAGCCCCAGCAGCCAAGGGCAAGAAGGCAACGTGTGCCAAAGCACAGCCACTGTGCAGAATCCATGGAACCCATGGGTCTGGGCACCTGCACAGCTGGAAACCATGAGAGGGGGCTGGTGAAGACAGTGTACCCACAAGGAGAGCATTTCCTGCCTGCCAGCATCCCTGAGCACTCTCAGCCTCTATGGGGAGCCCCAGCCACTACTGTGGGTTTAAAAGGACAGGACACTTTGCAGCCTTGCTCCTGCAGTCAAGCTCCTATCTTGTCTCAAGAAAGCAATCCATTTCCTTCTCCCATGTTTCCACCTGAGCAAGGTCAGGAATTCTGCTGGTCCTCTGTGCCTCCTGGGCCCAGCCAGCACCTTTTGTCAGCACTAGCAATGTTATGTAGGTAGGAAAATTTGTTTATGTACTAAGGTTAATTTGTCACTTGAATATTGCTATTTCAAAATGTTTCATTGGAAACAAATTCCCTGCATCAACACAAACCTGTAAACCAAAACTATTTTTTTCTAAAGTTTCTGTTTAAACAGGAACCAACAGAAGTGTATCCAAAAGTCTGCATCTTACATGGACTGCAGCAGTGGTTTTCAGTCTTTTGAAATCTATGCAGTCCTGAGGTGGTTTCCTACAAACCATTATGCAGCACATGTAAATCTGATAGCTTCACCCTTTGGTCATTTCTTTTGCCTCTGTTAAAATTAGTAGGGCGTCATTTAAAAATGAGTGTGTAGCAAAAGTGAAAACATTTTTGTTTGAAACTGTCAGACCCAAACAGAGCAGAATAAATAGGTTTTCCCCAGAAGTAAAAAAANGTTCCACTGGGAAGTTGCTATTTTGATTAAATGTCACCAACTGACTAGAAAAGTGTTGTGCAGGAGAATTTTAAGGCAACTTGACTCAACACATGATCACCACACTAGAACCCATGTTAGTCTAATGAGATTGAGGAAGTTGAAAGGCTGGTGCAAAAAACATAACTGGCATAGCAATAGCATGGCCCCTCCTGTACCTCAGATTAGCTCTCAACTACAGGATACATGGGAATTCATTGTTTCCATATCAGCTCAAAAGCTGTTGAATTAAACAGTCATGATACAGAAATTCTGCAGGATTTTGTTTATATTTACAAAGCAAAGTTAGACTTCAACACAATGCACAAATCAGAAAATAACACTCATTGACAGCTGCAGACAAAAGCACAAGATGTAATTACAAAACACATACTGACCAAGAGCTGCTTTTCTTGGAAGATTTATTCCTGTGCTTTTCTTGGAAGATTTATTCTCTCTGTAGAAGGATCACCAAAATCTCTGCAGACAACATCACTTTCTTAAGTTTCAGAAATGGGTCCTAGTTCCTGTTTTACACCCCCTTTTGCTTTCTGCAAGGAAATTGTGTTGCTTGCAAAGCCTACAGCAACACCCATCGTCATCTCAGAGGAAATAGGGAGCCTCAAGTTCAGGCCAAACAAATTAAACAAGATCCTTCAAACACAAGTGTGACAGGAGACATTTTCCCAGCTCTGATATGTCCCCTGCTAGCTACTGTTTTTGGTTTTGATTGGTTGGTTTGGCTTTTTTGGTTTTTTTTGCATCTCCCAAGTCTACTGATAAACTCCACCTCTTGTGACCTTTTTCTTCAACAAGCTGTGCCCCCAGAGAGACTCTGCAGGTATCCAGGAAGGCTCTTTCCCACACTCAGGTACCTGCAAGTACCTAATAAGCCAAACTTAAGACGCTGTCACACCCTATTCATGGATAAGCCTGTTTTTGCTATAGATATTCTCCTAGCTCTGTGAACTAGACTCATGTATCTTCCCTTGCCTTCAATTCTTTATTTATAGAACCAATACTCCAATTACATTTGGTTTACTATGTCATACAAAATTCAGGGCAAAAGGAATGGGGATGAAAACAGTGATTTTCCTGTCTGGTATGTTCTCATTTAAAAAAAACAAAACAAAAAAAAACAAACAAAAAAATCCCCAAAACAATTCTTGAAGCTGAGTAGCTTCCCTGGAGACTGTTGCTTTTAAGGTGTTCAAATGACCCTGTTCTAGGCTGGTAAATAATAAGAAAAAAATTTCCTTAATCTCTACCTAATTTATAGCCAGATTCTACATTAGTATTTGCTTTTGTGCTAGGAACTGGGCCAATAAGGATACACAAAATTGCTGCTGCTCATCAGAGAGGTAATTTTAGCCCTGAAATTAAACCTGAACACTGCACAAGTAGAAAATACTTTGTTAAGGGGGCAAATTAGAGCAACAGGGAACTAGTCATTGGCTGTGATCATTTGGGGCTTGGAGCATTCAGCAGAACTTGAAAGCAGAGCTGTCACAGCCGAGGCAGCTGCCACATGCAGTGAAGGAGGAACTGGTGAAAGAATGTAGTCCTTACCTTGCAGGGGGTTCACCACAAGAGGGAAGTGCTACAGGCTCCTCAGCAGCTCCTGGCACATTGGGAGTACCTTTTGCTGCTGTGCCACTGCAGGGCTGCTCAGATCTGACAAAGCAGCAAATTCCTTCTGCAAGGCTGCACCTCAGGATGCCAGCTCAGACACAGGGTCTCTAGGATCACTGCCTTCAAGAACTGCTGGCTGTAAGCAGGGAAATGAGAATGGCAGGCTTCACATGGAGGTCTACAAAGGCTTCTTCAGTAACAAGGGTTGCTAAGCTGTCTAAAAAACAGACAGCAGTCAAAACGTGAAACTTAAATTATTGTTTTGTATCTCACTACATCAGTCACAATACAGATACCTCCAACTTGAAGGAAGCAGAATCTTACCTTGTCAAAGTCTAGGACCTGTATGGATTCAGAATACAACCTGCAAGGTTTGCCCCCTTCATCCAAATACACAGCAACAAACTACTACCAGACCCTGTGCTCAGAACATTGAAATGCTAAAAAAAAATTTAAAAAGTCAAAATCAGGCACATGGCTTGTACTTTATTCAGCACAAGTGGAAGAATAGCACAGAGGGGGGATCCGTCTTAAAAGACATCTGAAATGCACAGATGATGAGTGTATGACTAAACCCTTAATGAGATAGGCCAGGATCTGGTGGTATTTTTATTTCTATTTAATGTTTTATTCTTATCCTTCTTCATTTCCACTAAACTCTTATTTTCTATTTTTATTTCTTTCTTTCTTTTTTTTTTCTCAAATGAAATGAGAACAAAAATGAAATATTCAGACAGGCAGCCTTTGCCCAATACAGGCATTCCCACCAGAGGTATTCAGAGCTCTCCCCTTTTCACAGGTCTATTTTGTCCATATAGATCTTCAACAGGAAACTGTACCTCACAGTCTTTTAGCCTCTGTCTGAGCCCCAGAGAACATTACTTGCTTTGTGGTTCTCAGCAGTAACATGGGCAGTCTTAATTCTGAGCATCTTTTGTGCTGGCACCATCCTCCCTGAGCGTCACGAGGTGGCAGCACAGCAGAAGGGCTTGCAGAGGCTGCTCTTACATTAGGCAGCCAAAATCTCACACACCTGCAAGTACACAGTTCATTTTCATTTTTTAGAGTTGCAGCTTCCATTTCTTTTCCAGAGATTATCTAAAAAAATGAGATAGTAGAGTGTCACAGCACAAAATATAACACTTACCTGCCTATGTGCTTTCAGCTATTTGAGCATTGATAGGATTACATTTTCACACTCCCTCCAGCCTCTGGAATAGACAGGTTTTAGCTGGGCACCCAGCAGAGAAGCCAATTAGAAAACAGTGGTGTACTTTGACCTTCTCACTTTAGGGACACAGCTTATAAAGGTGTCAGCATGTTGCAGGGAAGATAAAAGATTGTGGATGAAGAATGGAACTGTGGGGGAAGCAAATTACTTTTAAATTGTGGCAGCATTGGCAAAAGAAAAAAAAACATAAGGAATATTTAGTTTTAAAATGGTTTTTGATACTTTCAAAAAGTAGCTGATGTTTTGTTTTGGAAAGGCATATTTTCATTTAAACCTTGAACAAAAATATTAGTAAGGCTAGATGAAGGATAACGAACAAGACTATACTGAGACAAATTATATTAGTAGGGAGTTCAGGTGGGTGACTTTTAGAGGGTTATTTGGTTGCTTTTAAACAAAACAGAAATCCCATTCATAAAACTTTAATGAATAGTTCAGTTCTCTCTGAAAAATCCAGTAATATAGAAGCATTCAGTACCTTTTTTTTTTTTTACAAGTTGAAATTCCCTGCAGGAGCACAAGCTTAGGAATTTTGTTAAAGATTTAGAACCATGGGATTTTTTGGTCCATCAGATTTCTGACTTTTTAAATGAAGTATCTCTATGCAGACTCATTGTACTGCAGCTATGAGTGGACAACCTCTACAGCAGGGTATATCTGAGAAAAAAAAAATGTATAAATAAACAGTTAGATAGTCCAAAAGAGTCTGCTCCACATATGAATATTGGGGTAGGCAAAGGGAAGGAGAAATTGTTATCTTCCAGGAAACTGATGTCCTTGTAAACAAGATGCTGATTATCAAGCTAAGACAACCTTTAACAGTATAATATCTGCTCTAAAATGAATGATGCTTTAAAACGCTGCCATTCCTAAATTTTCTTTACCCATAGAGAAGTTGAAAATATTTTTTAAAATAATATCACATTTTTTCCATAACATTTTGATCCAAAAATATTCATGGGAACATATTTTCAGATAACACTTTTGCATAATAAATAATATTTCTTATATTAAACACATTTGTTTGGCAATTTTTCTTCCATACGTCTTGGAAAGCTTATCAGGGAGGTCAGTTTTGCAGACTCCATTTCACAGGCTGGAAACGGTAACATTAAGAATTGAAAGGACATACTCAGTCAGTGCCAGAGCCACAAATAGTACCTGGCCCTCCAAAACCCAAGTCTGGAAGTCATTAACAACTCCATTTTAATTTCATTATTTTCTTCTTCTCTGCTTCATTTGAAACAGAAGAAAAATGGATCAGTGTTAAAATAACAGCACATTTGAAAATTTTAGCTATCTCCATTTTTCACCTAGCCTCCAGTTTTCACCCTAGTTCCATTTTGAATCAGATCTGCCTAAATGACTATATTTTCCCCTGAGGCAGCAGCAGGAGATACATTCCTGAGGATGCCAGTTTCAGTCCCTGGTGTCTAAAATATGCATGCACTGCTCTTTGATTCCTGCCACTACCAGGAAAAAAAGTTACATTCATTCTGCAGAGATAGCATTCAAGTTTTAAATAATGCATTTCTTTATCTCCTCTCCCAGCCAAGGGCCTCATTTCTTCCAGGCCCATAGGTGACAGATAGGATAAGCAATTGCCCAGGTTACTGAGTTTTATGGAGCTGATTCATGAGCTCCTTGCCACAGGATATATTGCTGACACTGTTCTCAAAGGTGCAGGGAAGGTCTGAGGGTGTACAGAAACAGATGAACAAGTGAGAAATCAATAATGTCTCCAGACTTTCACATCCTACCTGTCTCAGCAACATCAAAGAAGCTCAACCTGGCCAATTTTATTAGGTGATTGGAGCAGACTGCATAACTGTGTAGGCAATAGAGTTAGAATCAGAGATGTGAACACAACAGCACAGTTAACTGGGACTTGGTCATGTTAAGAAACTTCATTTTGAAGTTTGAGATGCTTTGCTTACATAATGCAAAATCCAAACAATGTGAACTACTCCAATAAATTCTGATCCAGCAAGTCAGTTAAGCATGTATTTTGATGTGAATCTTGTGAGCACTCTCTCACGATTTAAATTTAACCTTCAAGTGCTTTTATTTATTGGAATCAGGAAATTAGCTTCAGAAAGATCAGCATATATTTCACAGAGAAATTCTGTGAGAAGAATCACCCATTTAAAAGAGGCAATGATGAAGGGAAGATGCTCAACTGTGATTTCCCTGATTTGATAGCAGCAGGAGCCCTCTTAGATCTATGATGATCTGAAGGTGACAGTGAGACAAGGGCTAGAGAGAAAAGTAGCATTTTGTTAGATCAAAAGATGTAACAGCAGAAAAGAGGCTTTTAGACTCTCAGAAATATTGGCAGAAGGGACCACTGGAGGTTACTTAGTTCAGCCTTCTGCTTGGAACAGAAGCAGCAGCAAAACCAGACTAGCCTAATCATCTTGAAAACCTTGGAAGGCTGACATCTCTTCTGCCTTGCAGGTATCTCTCCCAGTGCTGCATCATTATCCTTCTGGTCAAAAAGTTTTTCTGGGCTTCAGCCTGAGTTTCTAAGGTCCAGACTGGGGGCACATTGCTGTTTGTCTTTTAGCATCTGTACTACCAGGTGTTTGATTTCATACTCTGAAAATGTCCTTTAACTACTTGTGGTTTGATATTAGATTCCTCCATTAGCATTTTTGCCAGTTTAAGTAAGTCTGTTTCCCTCAACTCTTCCTTGTAGGAGAGGTGCCCTAGTCCTCAATATTTTGAGTAGTCCTTATTCAGATGTGAAACATATGTCAAACCAAATATAATTTGGGAGATATTTATTTCTGTCTACCTTAATTGTGTTAACTCTTATCTGGCTGTGAGACACAAGCTGCAGTGTCTTTACCAACTAATGTCCATTGTAGATTTATCTCCTTATCCTGTGAAAAGCAAATGTGATATAATACTTGGAGGCATCCTGTCTCAGTATCCTTGTGTTCATCTTCGTTACCAAAGGAAACTTTGCTTGCAGACATGGTTAGGAGTATGGAAACAGCAGGAATTTCTAGTACTAAAGGAGATATATAATTTCTGATCCTGGTATAATAAGGACAATACCACAAAGACAAAACAGAAAATATTTTTAAAAATTAAAAACTAGGAATATACTTTGTCTCCCTATTTATGAAATCTAGAATATCTGGATTTGTAAGACACTTACTGTTCTTAATAAGGTTCTTGCATTCATAATCTCTGTGTTTTGCTTTCCTGTAATACATGCAGGTGCATCACACAACACATTTGGAAATCTTTATCAGATCATTCAGAATCATCTATCCTTTTTTTACCACCTCTTCAACGGCACTGCCTAATAGCTTCTCAAAAGTTGAAAATTTCTGTTAAAGGTTTTGCTTCTCATTAGAATAATGCACCTTGACATGGTCAGAGATCACTGTTTATAAATAAATCAGAAATGGCACATCAACATCTCTGATGTTTGTCAAGTATAAACAAAAAAAAAAAAAAGGGGGAAAGATAGCCAAGTCATGCTTTTTTAATCTACTATGAAAAAAAATGCAATTCTCAAGGTGTTCTTGCAGGCTGCTTATGTAAAATATCTATTTTTCTTACTTACAGGGCACTCTTGAATAAATTTGGATTACGTTAAGGTATTTCCAACAGTAGTAGGTGAGTTCTTGCAGGGCTATAGGTACACTTGGTATATGTTCACCACTGCAGAGGAGAAAACATTAGTGTGTGCCAGAATATCTCTGCAGGGTAGTTTCTTGTCCCACTGAAGTCCAAGGCTGCTGTATTACAGGGATCTCTCAAGCTACAGCTGTTCTCCTGAAATCAAAGATTAATTACTCCTGACCTATTTGTGGAACATGACTAGATGGGAAGGAACATTGGCTATAAAAGAATAATAAAGACACACAGAAATTCCCTAGTTTCACTCTGAAAAACATTAAAAATTATTCTTGCTTAGTCTCCCCCTTAGCCCTCATTCCTGAATGTAATTGTGCAAGATCATAGTTCTGTCCTTTGCTAGCAGTCATGATGTGTTTGGCACATTCACTCCTGCTGTAAGCATTACCCCTGGGAAGCCCAAGATGTCATTAGGCTTATGCCTTTTCTTACTTTTCAGCCAAACCTAAAGAAATTGTTCCTTTCTTTGTCCCTTGGTATTAGATAATCCTCAAACTAAATTAAATTTTTTTCCTCAAAGATAGCTTTGAACTTCCAGTTGTTTCCAGAGCTGCTCTAGAACATCCACTCAGCTTTCTCCATTCTGCATCAGCAGTTTATGTGGTAGTAGAGAGGCCATCTCTGAAGAACAGGAAAATTCTTTCTTCATGGTTTGAGTGTTACTTGCTATAAGCCCCAAGACTGCCAGTAAAATAACTGGTTGCTGAGAGCAGAAACACCAGTAGCCTTTTTCACCTGGAAAATCAGCTGGCATCACCAGCATCAAGAGGTTTCAAGTGGTGATCACTTAACCTGTAAGCAAGAGCTATATAAAATTGAAACTCCTCCTGGTCATTAGATACTTGGAAATTGTTAATTTATGCACAAACTTCTTCAGCAGAATTTCACAGTTCCTGAATACATAACAATTCAAACTGGCCTTGCAGAAGAAATGCTGCTGCAGTTCTTTGATCTCAAAATTCACACCATGGTCTTTCCTTGTTTCTCTGGACCCTTTTCCAATAACTCCATTTTATAACATATTAAAACAGATTGCAATTTTGGTTAGAGTCTAAATAAACTGGATGTGAAATTCAGTGGGGCCAAAGTCCAGGGTGATTTGATCTCGGGCTGTGATCCAGGTGCATCATGCCGATGAGCAAAGCAAATGTTATCAGTCAGCTAGTTACAGCAAGTCCTTGGCCTGCAAATGGAAGCAGAAGATGAGGAGGAGGAAAAAAGGATATACCGTGTGATAATTGGTAGGTGACAGCATGCTGTGTGTGCAGCCTGGGGAAACAGAGATCCATTCAATCCTCCTCACAACAGCCCCAGCAGCTTCCCTGGCCCACGCACGCTTCCGTCCCAAGCACCCGCCGTGTTTCATAGCCTCCAGTCATCAGCCTTGGCGCCAACACATGAATCATATCTTCTGTGAGTGTCCCTGCTGCAGTAGCTTATCATCCTCTGCAGCTAGATAGCACTTGCCAATCCTCAGTCTCAAAGCACTGCATTAATATGGGCATGGCTTGGGATTTAATATCTTGCTTGCAGTCATGGGAAATCAGCTGTCATTAAGACAAGAGACTCCATCTCCTCACTCTCCTTAAGCTTTCTAATCCCTAGGTCACATCACCTGCCTTCATTTTGTGTGCTTAACCATCAATGGGGAACACTTATAATAGACAGAAGAGTTTTCCACATTCCAAAAAGGCAGCAGATAATTAATGTCCACATTTATTTTTAGATCCACATAGTAGCACTTCTCCAGCATGTGGTTAGTCAACTGATTTCTATTTTCTAGCCTACTAGACGCTTAGCACTCTACAATAGAATTTCATTCTGGATTTGACCAGGCAGAAGGATATAATCATGAGAGCAGTGGTTTGCAACAACTGGTACACATTGTCTCTTTGGTATCCCAAGCCATCAGGGATGCCCCTCTGAACTCAGATTAGCGATAAAATCTCTATTTTCTACAGTTTAGTAAATTCCTAAATCACTCTGAGAAGCCTGCTAAATGGGACAGCCCTTAGAGCCCAGCTCTGGAATAGAATGACCAGCACACACCCTTTTCTTCCTAAGGAAAAGAGAAGAAGAACACAGTAGGGCAGGCCACAGTCCCCATAGTATGCAAATGAAATAAGGAGGAAAGATTTAGAAATGCCCAGGTGCGATCAGAACTCAAGCACCTCAAACACATTTATGATGATGAAGAAGCAGGTCTAGGATTAAGCTAGCAAGAGCTAAGAGTGAGAATTATATAGAACAAAGACTTCCAATACCAGACACAATCTTCCAATTACTAGGCAGAGCCACAGCATTGAGGGAAGATGTGAGGCCTAACTGTAAAAAGTCTATAGAGCATAACTCAAATTCTTACATCACTACAGGCACACTGACAACTAATGCTCCTGCTAGATAGTTTAAGATGGATATGACGCCCAAGCCTGGGCTTAAATAGAGACCCTGGACCTGTGGGCAGAGGGTGTGGATGGTGACCACATTAAGGCTATTAATGCACTTCAGAATCGCAACAGTTTTCTCCCATCTTTGCAGAGTGTGCTTACATGAGAGAACATCTCTGCTGCTGGGAGGAAAAGGAGCTGTTAAACTCACACAAGAGAATTAAGGTAAAATACAAACCATCAAGATAATTTGTCCCAATTATCTTCCTTGGTTAAGGCAGTTCATACAGATGCTTTAGGAATTAAACATTCCTGTAGAATCTGGTTCCTTCTAGAAACCTGTGCTACCTTTCTATTTGATCCACTCTTAGTGTCTCTTTGAGGAACAGTTTCTCTAAATTTTCAGACCAAAATATTGCAGCTAGTGTGGAACCATTTGCTGGAGGTGATTGTTTTGTTGTGTTTTGGCATTTTGTTTTGTTTTTGTTTTTTTTTTTTCTCTCAGCTGGCTTGTTTATTTGAATTTGGTTTGGTTTTCTTTCCTTGGCAAGCAGTTTACTAACCCCAAATAGTGTCAGAGAATTTCAGACCTGAACTTCAGAACAATAGTTAAATGAGGGGAAAAAAAACAGCCTGTCCCCGCTTTCCTAGTCTTTAAAAAATCATTTATGTTTATACTTTGAAAATTGCTTTAAGAAGGGCTGAAAATGTTTAAGCCAAAGCAAAACAGAGTCAAATTTAATGTTTCTATTTGCACTGAGTATTTTTTATTTAACAAGAAAAACTTGGAAGTTAGCATTTGGTGTTGAACTTGGCTTGAATGTTTTCATTTTAGTCATAAACATGATAATTATTTATATAGGTCACATTCTATATTGTTTTTCCTAGAGGGGAAATCAAGTTTCCATGGGAAACTTTAGCAGGATGAGGTGTTCAGTGCTTCCCATGAGGTTAAAAGTTCAGCTGAATTTATCCCTTGTCATGTTTACTGTACACACCTTTTGACTTCCTGTTCATATTGCAAGATGATATGTATAAACAGCACCAAAACAGACAGGAATTGCTAAAAATATGGAGAGAAAAAGAGTTCTATTAAATGGTTGGTCAGAATGACTTTTTGATCGAGTCTCAGGTTGGACAGAAAGGCAGGAATGTAACACCTTTCTCCTGCTGCTCCTGCTGCTTATCCACAGCATCAGGATGCTCGCTAAGTTTGCTGCCCGAGGGACCAGCAGTTAGCCATTCTTCATTGTGCTGAAACCCAGCTAAAACAGATGATTAGTGGTAACTGCAGGAGGCTGTGTGTTCAGAACTGAGACAGTAGTTCAGATCCCCCTTCCATCCCTGCTTACAGGTGTGTAAGTTGGAGTTCATGCCACCATGACCTCAAAAATTTACAATCTGGTTTTACCAGATTTGGATCTTTAGATCCAAAACAACTTAGCCTTTGCTGCAGTCTACACATTGAGGAGTACAACCTCTGCACAGAGCCAGAGAACCTCTTCCAGTGTTGGAGATACAACTTGATAGCCAGCATTCAATATCCAAGATATGATAGATCTTGGAAGAGGAGAAAGCTGCCAGTCTGTGATCCCTTTTGTCAGTACTACTCAGCAATACAAACTTGTGGGGTGATCCTGCAGGGCATGTACAGTGCTAAGGATGTATTTACCCCTTTTGGCCACTCACAGAAGTAACTGCTAGGTGGATGGAGATACAAGCAGTCCAGGGTTGGACAGGTCCATTACTCAGAAGCAATTATCATCCAATTATCTATTTATGTTTTATAGAAGCTATTTGATAGTTTCTATCTATTTCAACAAACAATTTGTCCTTTCCTCCTCTTCATTACTGACTGCAGAACTGCAGACTTGCCTCCCTCCCGGGGAGGGGTGAGGGTGAGCTTAGCAAACAGTACAATTAAAAATGCTGGTGCTAAAATGTAACGAAGACATCGCCTTGTGCCTATCCTGCGAGTCTGCCAGTGCAGGCGAGAGGTGTGGTGAGCAGTGGGTGGTTTGTCCCTCGGCTCTCCATCCCTCCCCGGGATGCGTTCCCGGAGGGATGCAGGGCACAGCAGGTGGCCCGGCACGCCGCTGCCCTGGGGACCAGCGCACTCGCTATTTCTTCCAGCGCAGAGGAAATCGCGCTGAATCAGGCTCAGCTGCTGCTCTGGTGCTGGTGGAGCCCAAGCATGTGTTGAGCGGCGGCGGGCGCAGCCCGGAGCGGGGCGAGCGGCGCACGGATCGCGCACGGCAGCGGCGATCCTCGGGCAGCGATCGCGGCGATCCTCGGGCAGCGATCGCGGCGATCCTCGGGCAGCGATCGCGGCGATCCTCGGGCAGCGATCGCGGCTCGCTCGCTGCCCGCTCCGCATGGGAATTAGCCGGTGCCGGATCGATAAGGCAGCGGGGCTCGGGCAGAAGCGCCCCAGCCGGGCTGGAGCGGCGATGCGCGGGGCGGCGGCCGGGGCCGGGCGCTGAGGCTGCGGGCAGCGCCCAGCCGGCAGCATGCTGAGCCCCAAGATCAGGCAGGCCAGGAGAGGTGAGTGACCCGTGCCCCTGGCGGGTGGGGACAGACACGGGGAAGCAGCGGTGGTGGCAGCCTGTAGCGCTGTCCCCACCCCGCTGGCCGGAGCCAGCCCGGGGAGGGCAGCGCGGTCACTGTTCGGCGAGAATGAAGCCTAAGGGGAGGAAACCTGTGCTGGTGTTCACCGGCGTGGTCTGCAATGTCTGGGCTGAGCAGCAAATATAAATTAAATAAAATTCTACTCTGTCCTGAGACATAGCCTTTTCACCTCTGCACTGGTTGCTAATGCTGTGTTTCTAACGCTGAATTCATTATAAAGGCTGGAGACAGGTGTGTCTAGTTTACCTGCAGCATCTTGGAGAAGCAGTTTTCTGTACCACATTATCCTTATAGGGCTGGATGCAGGAGGTGGATGTTCGTTCTGTGAGCTGTGGACAAGACAAAAGGATGGAAGTAAAACCTGCCCTGGGTTTGCAACAGATGCTTTGAGCAGTCATTCTGAGCTGCAAGGTGTAGTGTGCCATGTTTGTGAAGCAGAGAGCTGGGGCTGGGCACAGCTGTTGTTTCGATGTCAGGTCACTCTGGCAGGGAATGCATTCTGTGATCTTCAGGGGCAGCACCAGTTACTCGTTTGACATGGCATTTGGAAATCATCATTGCCACTCACAAACTAATGACAGTGTCAGTGGGGTATCTTCCTGCCCATTGGAAACAGATTAATGTCATTTAGGAGCTAAAGCAAACACAGTCAGAAGTATGTAAAGATAAGGGTTTTCTTCAGTCATGCCAGTACTGTCAAATAGAAAAAGTATAATTTGTTTAGGTACTCTGATTCCAAGACAGGTACTTTCAGCCAAATGTCACTGCATCACATATTGAAAGCTGTATTACGTGATGAACAGCCCTTAAAATACCAACAACCCATTAAATAGCTGTTAGCATCTTGGAAAGAAGAAGCTTCCTGCCATCTGGAGGTGTCAGGATCAGATATGTATTGCTGCACACAGTAAAATCTTAAGAACTTATTTTTTAGTTACACAATGTTGTAGAAGTTCAGCAAGACTTTTGTAGATGCTGCCTCTTTGCCCTTCTAAGGGAGTCTTTCAATACATGTGTTATCCAGCATTTCTCATAGCTGTTAGAGCTCTGATGAGACAAGCTAGCTGATGCTACTAAGGTCATGCAGGAAGGCTTTGTCATGCCTGCCATTCTTCCACTTCTTTCAAATCATCTGGGAGAGACTAATTTGTGTATTAATTTATTTTGAAGTCTAGTTATGGGACAGGCATTCTAGATAACTAGGGACTACTGATACTTAGGGGACAAACTATAGTGTACCTTTGTGATTCCGTTTCAATTTATAGCAGTATGTGTCATTCTCTCCGGGTTTGTTCTGTTTGGTTCATTAACTGTGCATAGATAAGTTTATTTCTGAATGAATTTAGGATTCGTGTAAAGAGCTGGGATGCTGGGTTTGGAAACTTCAGGAATTTTCTTACTTTTGCTATGCTGTGGCAAAGCAGTGGTAACCTGTTGCAAAGCTCACCAAGTAGGAGCTAATCCTGCAAGGTTCTTCTATAGCTCTTGTGCACAGGAACTGTGCTGGAGATGCTGAGTGCTTCTTTGAAGGTGAGTGTCTCACCTTGCAAGACTGAGCTGAACAGGAAATGGCAGTTCATGCTCCCTGGAGTCTCAGTTGGGATTGCTGATGAGGATTCAAGTGATAAACAAGTGGACAAACAAAGTATTCAGCAAGATGCAAGAATGTTCTGCGTACAGCGAGCACCAACAAGGACAGTTGTCTGCTGCATCGGCTTGGCTGACTTTTCAGAGTAGTCACTGTTAGCTCTGCCATTGAGGACTCACTTGTGGAAGGGAGGCAATGTGACTTCTCTGAGCAGACAGATTGAAGAGAAGGGAGAAGGAGGCATACTCAGGGTACAGCCTGTGGTTTTAGTTGAGTGTGAAAGATGCAGCAATGTGGCTGAACCTAGGGATGTTCATGTTTTTGCAGAGTTCTTGAGGTTCAAACCCCTATGTGTGTGTGTGGCTAGCTAGCTCTTTGCTTCAGGCTCCCCACATTTATGCAAACAGGAATCAACTTCTCTTTTATTTCAAATTCTCTGCTGAGAATGCACCGTTAAACATTGAATTGTGAAGTCTGACACTGTCATTTTTGTTTGACTTGTAGATTGTCCTTAAGAAAGCTCCTGGGTTTAAAGATATTCAGGCTTTTGAAAATGACATGTCTGGACTTGAGCCTGACATCCAGGGTGTAGTTCCTAATGTCTGTGAAAGGGACAATAGAGAACAAAGATAATTTGCCTTATTAAAAGTAGCTATCAAATATAAGGCAGTCCTTGCTGTTCCACCAGCAGCCTCACATCTGTAACTCCAAAATACGTGTTCAGAGGTACATGCTCTTTTAGTGAGATCTAGGAAGGTGTAAAATCTCACAGATGGAAAATCTTAATGTGCATAAATGGGCCTTCTGGGAAATTATTCATTCTGGCTAGGTCTGAATGGATTTTGCATTACTTTTTCATCTATAGGGGTTCATGTGCAGCAATTGGCGGAGTCCAGGATCCCAAAATAAGCGACTGCAATGGAAAACATCTATTTTCACATTCTTCTTATGTGATAGGGCATAAAAATATAGCCTTGCACAGTGGTGGCAAGAGAACATTTTGTATATATTGGAGAGAAGACAGCTTTCAGACTACATCCTTCAGTCTCAAGGAATGCATTTTTATTTCATTGTATTTAAGAGATTAAAAAATAAAGCAAAACATTTGATCCTTGGCCTGAAAAGTCCCAAAAAGGTTGCCAGCCCAGTTGCATTTAAATGTGCTACAAAATGGTAGCTGGACCGACTACAGGCTCATGCATTTGTGTTTTAATGAGTGATGTGATTGCTCTCTATAGAAAGAGACTTAGTCTGCTGCCATGATATATAATTCACATTATTCCTGTCTTCAGCACAGTCTGTCTCAGTTGTAGAGGCACTAAGGGTAACCCTACTCCCCTTATTAGGACTTTCTATTTTTGGGTGACACTCTGACCTAGTACTTATGTTTGTGACATGCTCATAAATATGTTACAGTATGCTGAAATTTTTCCTTACAGTCATAATAATAAAACTTTTTTGGGGGTCTGTTTTAATTAAAACTTAGAGTCTGGAAAAAGTGATGGGAGACATCTTGGTTAGTTAGGGTGGTACAAATGTGCTGATATCCTTCACCTGCCTGAAGTAGAACAGAGTTATTTCCCTGATGCTGTGTTAGGAGCCACTCTTTCCACAGCCGGTGAAGGGTGGAGGAGAGAAGCTCTCATGTGTCTAGTGCCCCTCACCAAATGCCAGCTTAGCCCTGCAGCCTCAGCTCTGGTTTGAGGGGCTGGTGCTGTGCACAGCTATCCCAGAGCACGTGGGAGCCCAGCGCCTTGGCACCTCCAGCCTACCCGGCAATGGCAACACCCAGTTTCTTGCTCCTGGAACCAAGGTAAACAGCCCTGAAGCTGTGAGCTCCTGCAAACACTTCCTCCAGCCCTCAGAGCCCACCAACATTGCTGGGAGCACACGAGGCCCCGGGGTGGGAGCAATCCCAGTAACTCGTGCAGCTGGCAAAGAGCAGCCACCATTAATGAGGAGCCCACCTGCAAGGGGGCAGGTCACTGCCCCACATCCTTACAGCATGATTCTCATCCTTACCGTGATTTTGTAAGGCAGGAGAGGCAAGTTTGGGAGCTCTTCTCTGGAAAGTTATGTGGGTAAAAGGCAAGGATGAGGTGTTGGTAAGTATAATTTGGCTTATAGCTCAGTTTGGTGGAGGAAGACATCTCTGAGACAGTGGGGAGGAAGAGGTGGTGGTAGGGCTGCCTGCAGCATGAGTCTGGGTTTTTTCAGGTTCCCTTAGAGGAGCTTGAGGTGAAACTGCTGAGTTAAAAGCCTAAGGCAGGAGTACAGGGGCTGTGGATGGAGGCGTTGGGCTGGACTTGGTGCTGTCTTGGATTAACTGACCTGAAGGCAGTGTGAAGAAGTAGGACCAGATAAGGGGTAAAGTGGAGGACAAGTACACATTTTCACAGTGTGCAGCCCTAGGGAGGTGAAGGAAGCGTGGAGTTACTTTTGTTCCTTGGTACAGGGTCAGGCTCCTGCACTTGCTGCTCTGCTGCAGGGGTGTGTGTGGCGATGAGCTGCGTTATAAACTCTGGGCTCTAATTTTTCTTTTTGTTTCTGTTGTCCTGATTCAGTATCAGTGTGCATCTAGAGACAGGGTGAAGAAGGTGATGTTTATGGGATTCTTTCTGGGATAGGTTCACTTTCTCACTCTTACTTTGTGGCATGTCCCATGAATAAGGACATGAGCTATTCAAAGGTGTAATCCTCTCATCTCTTTGGAGATACCCCTCTCCAACTGACTTCGTGGTGTGTGCTGGAGTAATTGCTGTTTGTGGCAATAGCAGCTTTCTGTTCCTGCCTGAAGGCTCATGCAGGCATTCTCCTTAGAAAAAGCCCTGAAAAGTTTGCAGCCAGGCACCAGCTTCTTAAGCACAGGCAGCCTGAATTTGAAATAAGGAAGCATAGCCTCCCCTCCTGGGGAAGGAAAGGGCATTGAGAAAGAGTTGAATTACTGCTCTAAGGGCAGCTGGACTGCTGGGGAGAGCACTTGTGGGGAGGGAATTAAATATTAAAAAATCACAAAGCCATAGGCTCTCTAATTACTAATAGAACATCACTGAGGGAGTACAGGGTGAAACTGGCAGTCTGTAAATAGCATGGTGGACGGGCTACAAATGCTTGAACCTCTCTCCTGAGAGAGCAGTCACCTGCACTTTTACTACCTGTATAAATGTATTACTCTTTATTGTAATATTACTACCAGAATTACTTTCTTTCCTTGCTGGTTTTCCCCTTACATTTATGGTAAATGATGGCAAGCACAGCAGCATAAACAACTTAATTGGTTTTCTTCAGCTCCTTGCAGTATGGGCAAGGGTAGTTTGATGCAAGGATAAGGACTCGCTCATGGGAAAGGGAAACTCTTTCACAAGGCTGCGGTGTGAGCTATGTGCTGAGCTGGAAAAGGAAAGGATCTGTGCCTGGACTCTGCCCAGGCCTGCACATATTTAAGTATTTAAACTAACATGGGGGAGGAAAGTTCCTGCTGAGAGTCTCTCTAGCATGTATTCCTTCCACAGAGCTTTTCTGTGCATCCTTTGTGCCCAACGAGCTGTAAATTAGTCTTTATGAAGATTTCCTCTAAAGAGAGGAGATACTAGGTTTTAGCTGTGGTTGAAAAAAGTTACTTGTAATATTCTTCCTCTTAAAAGCAGGTGTTAAGAATTGTTACGCTTTACTAAGATTGTCGTCCTGTGAAATGGTATTCAAGTTTAAAAAACACAACCTGTGGTATAAGAAATAAATGACAAAGAATCTGCATGTGTTGTTTCTAAAGTGAAAACTGTTTCTGTGGCATGGGTAGGGGTTGGGCTGCTCATGATCTCTTTAGAAGAACTGTAAGCACAGGGTTAATACTTACTCTTTTGCAGACCTCCAGTTTAGGAGGAGCCACCTTTGCTTTAGTAGCCAGTGATGTCACAAATACTTATGGCTCAATAATCTGAGTACTTAGATTCAGAGTATGAATTAATGCAGGAGTAACAATTCCTATATTTCTTCTGCCTTTGTCCCCCAGATCAACCCTGGCAGTGCAGCAAGTCACTTAGCCGTTGCACACAGCAGGAAATAGAATTCGTTTGCACATTTAAAACAGGTCCAACAGTGTTGAAATAGCCACACTGAGCTCTTGGTTCAATGTTATGCCCTGAAAAGCAGGGTAGGAATGAATACCCTCCAGATCTTTGGGTGACTGAAAGATGAGAAATAAAATGTTGTGGCTGAATTCAGGGAAGTGCCTTGCTGGGTTCTGGTATCACTTCATCTTTTGGCCAGTTGCTGACAAAATGCCTTGAGAGAGTTTTCTCTCCTCTAGATTCTAATTTTTTCAGTCCAGAATAATCTTAGAAAGTGGTATCCTGTGGAGCAGGGTGGACAAATGTCTGTGGTGCTCATAACATCAATTTTAGGAACCATTGATGCTGACAGCCGCTGTTTGAAGAATATGGTCCATGTGCTTGGCATGGCACAGACAGTATTTAGCAAAAGCACTTGGGTGACTGCAGTGCCTCTGAGGAGCCTGAGTTTTTACTCTGCAGTGGACCTATGCTGCATCTGTCATGCTGTGGAGATACAATTTTGATCAGAACTCCACAGTATTTAATGCTGTACAAGCTCAGGCCACAGTTCCAGCTCCAAACTGAATGTTACTGTGGTCAGCATTTTTTTGTTTGTTCCTTAATCTACTATGACTTGAAAGATTATTAAAAATTAATAGCCATAGCCATTGGGAGGATTACAAGGGGCTGTTGCAGATTGCAGAGGGAATTTAAGGTATTCATTCAGCCTTCCTTCCCTGACCTGATTTGACTCACTAAAATAGCAGGGAAAAAAAAAATCTTAGAACTTTCCACTTTTTGAGTGAGCAACTTTTGTTATATAAAGGTCTCACCTTGTCAGTGTAGGAATGTAAGGCTGAGTGTATTGGCAGATGGAAAGAGCAGAGTGGAAATAGGAAGAAAGGATTAAGACTTTTTTTTTTTTTTTTTTTTTTCTGGCAGTGGTGAACTGTAGCTCAGTGTGGTTGTCCATGGGATTACAAGAGTTTTGCCAGCAACAGAGATGCCTTCAGCAGTGTGGGGTATGCAGTTCTGACCAAGCAGATAGAGAAGATGTACAGTTTTCCAGAGATTGTGCCAGGGCTCAGTGGGAGTGGAGAGCTGGTGCTTGGGTTTGATAGATAACTTTGTGGTCCATAGTGTCCAACAGGTGCATGTGCTTTAAAGCAACACATCAAATAGCTGTGACCTAAGTGCTGATCTGTCCTCTGAACAGTCTGCAGTGGATCCAGATGGGAGATCTCAGATAAAGGGACTTTAAAATATGGTCTTTTGCTGGGAGCAGTTTCTGTACATGTTCTTATATTATCAATATGGTCTGGTTTTGCCATAACAAAGGCCATGGGCTATTTCACTTTACTAGATTGTAAATTGGTAGGTCAGTCTGTTGTAGCAGAAGGAATTAAGTCATTATCCCTCCATCTTGGCACTTATCCACAATCTAATGCTAGTGGTTTGAAAAGATTGGCATGACTTTATGGATTTGCTGGGCAGTTTTGAGAACAGCTGGGGACTGTTATGCAGTATTTAAGATTTGTTCATTGGCAGGTGTCAAAATCACCACACATTCCTGCAACTTGAAGCAGTAATTCAATTTCTTTTGCAAATGCAAGGTTAAACTCATTTAAATAATTATTTTGTAGATTTGAGACCTGCTGGCCTTCTTGCTGATAGTGACAGCAAATTAAGTTCAGGACTGCTTTGTACAATAGCTGAAAGGTCTCCAGTGTGAAATGTCAACCACAACAGCAATGCCCCTTTACCTACAGGGTAGTAATGGGTTGCCAAAATCCTTCACTTTTCCTGAAGTTCAAAATGCCATCAATTTGTAACAGTAGTTTGAAGATGAATGTCAATTGCTCTTCAGGAAAAAAAGGATTAAATTATACCAGTGACTGTATGTTTTGGGTTTTTTGGTGTGGTGCGGGGTGGATTGTATTGGTTATCAAATATACTTGGGTTTTCCTTGACTTGTGGAAAGGTCCTGCATTAATGTATATCAGTTTGTGCTGCTGTGTGTGTGTTCTCTGATGTGATAAAGACAAGACATCACCATTGGTTAGTATATCCCATGGAAGCCTTGAACTTTGTGTCATGGGAAAAAAGAACTATGATTGAAGCTGATTCTTTTCTTTCTTAGGTCTAATCTCTGCTGCCATGTTTAGATAATCTACCTGCATACTTTTGACAGTAACTGGTCAGTAAAGTGGCTTTTATGGTCACATCAACCAGGTCACTGGAGTATAAAATTATTTTTCTGATTTAGAATGTGCCTTATACAGAGCTGACTGTGCCATTTGTAAGGTGGTGAGAGGTCATGGTTCTTGCACACTACAAAGAAATAGGAGATTAATTTCTTCATGCCAGCCAGGAAGCACCTTCCCTCAAACTAACATATCTTTGCCTTGTTTCTGGCTGTGTTCCCTAAATGCTGTACTGGTGGAACAGAGTCATAGTTTTTCTATGTATTCTACAAAGGAAATACTGTGAGCTTGTTGAAGATTGATGGAAAACCTGGGCCAGTTCTGATGACCCTAAAAGAAGCTATAGGCAACTTTCAGTGCATGTTGGTGAACCTGAGCTTATGGCACACTTGGGCTACACAGATTTTGGTGCCAGATGCAGTTATGTGTATTCCAGCAGGGTTGTTTGGGTGTGTCTGTGCACTGGCAGGAAGTCTTGCCTCCCTTTCTGCCAGATACTGTCACCATGTTCTCCCTTAAAACATGCTGATATGAAGGATTTGTACAGTTCAGTGTTATTCTTCAGAGCTCCTTGGTGCACGTGCAGTTTGCCAGTGAAAAAGCCCTGACTGGTCTGGCAGTGCAAAAAGGATACAGGAGAAATCTTGAAAGCAGAACCCTGAACTTTTGGACTTTGAGAGGAGATGAAATAGGGTGTTCCTTCATGAACAGGTGTAGCTTCCCAAGCCATTTGGGCTCCTTTTTGGGCATCCACCTTTCTTTGTCAGAGTCCTTCAGGCTGGCTCAGATTCTTCAGCCATGGCTGAAATCTGCTTTTTGGTAATTGCCTTGCTATTCAGATCTTTCTTCATCCCTCCCTTTGCTATTTTTCTGCTCAAAAGGCTGTCTGTGGCTGCATTTGATGTCTGGGCTTTTTTTGTTTGTTTATTTGGGTTTGGTTTTTTTTAAACAGAATGTGCTTACCTACAGGTAAATAATCTATAACCAAAGTTTTTGCTCTTCAGTTAAGGGCTGAAAAGTATTTCACACTGTAAATATAGCCAGTTTCTAAGAGTAGTCATTCCTAGTCTGAAAGTATAAACCAGTGTAATTTCACTACAGTAAATTGTACCAGTTCATGTTTGATTTTAGATTTATGGACTGGTGTTTGGTAATGCAGTTTTTCTTGCAGGAACTTAATCAAAACCAGAACTATTTATTTGTTTGTTGGTTTTTTGGGGGTTTTTTGGGTTGTTTTTTTGTTTGTTTGTTTGTTTTGGTTTTTTGTTTTGTTTTGTTTTGTTTTTTTTTTTGTCCTGGTTTGGTACTTTCAGTCTGGTTTCCCAACCACTGCAGAAAAATACAAGTTGGCAAACAAACATATGTAAAGGTGTCTGCTTGCTTTTCCTTTGGTTGGACTCTAAGGTTGCAGAACTGCTTCCAGTGTAATGCATTTAAGGGTTTTCTTGGGGAAAAAAATGGGTTTCCAGACACATTTATTTTTCCTTTCTTAGTTTTTATTTTGGCTGAAAGAAAAACAAATCAAGGGAAGGAAGTGGAACATAGCAGTGCACTTTGCTCTATAAAATATTCTGAGTAGACAGGTGCAGGTTTGTTGAGTATAAGTGATGGAGAACAAGCTGCCTCCTATGGCAGTACTTCTGAAAGTGGCAATTCTCTTCCAGATCACAAAATGTGAGCAACCACGTGGCTGTGCATCATCTTTTTGTTTCTATAGAGCTTGCTGCTCTGTCTTGAGGGAAGTAAAAGCCTTTGCCATGTCCTTATAACTGAGATTCTTCTAGTTGCCTAAAAATATCTTGTCACCAACCATTTCAAATATTCTGCCTTTAATTCATTTTTTATTGTGTTTCAAGATCCTTAATTCTCAGATTGTGCTGCGGAAGTATCTTGGTTTTGTTTCTGCTTACTGACTCTGGTATCTTAGCAATCAAATTCAAAGACAAATATGGTTCTGTGATGGGCATAGAAAAATTTAAGCCCAGTACAGTAATTCCACAATTATAAGCTGCACCGAGTATAAGCCTCACTTCCGGGTATCAGCAACTTTTCGTTCTTTGTCCATATATAAGCCACACCTGATTATAAGCCACACTTTGGGTTCAGACCAAAATTTTAGTCAAAATGGTGCGGCTTGTAATCGTGAAATTACTGTATTTGGTTGCTTGCAATGCAGTGAAAGGAAATTCAGTACCTCTTTATAGCCATATTAGCTGCATTTCCAGTGAGACCTTTTTATAAGGCCAAATTTGAATTAAACAAACCAACTGAGAATACTGTTTATAGTATGGGAAGCCACTTCCCTTTGCGGCTAGTAGTTTAAAGAAAGACTATATTAGAAGTAACATGTAGTTGTCACTGTGTCATCAGACTGAAGAAACACCAGAGCAAAGTGCCTTTATTGTAGGACAGTTTGTTGGCCAAAATCAATTATAATTACTATATTGATTTTAGCTAACTGCCTATGAAATTTCAAAAGATTACAACTTTAATTGATATTGAATTGCATTGACTTGATTGATTTCCACGTCTGGTTTAAGTAAGTACTTGCTGAGTGCTCAAATCTCTAGTGGTGTGCAGAGCTGGGAGTGGGAGAAGGAGAGCAGAAGAGATTGTATAATATTGCCAGGCAGGAAGGGGGGATGGTGTGCGTAGGGAAGGGAAGATGTTGTCTCTATTATGTGTATGTTCAGGGTAGAAAATAGACGTGATGAGAAACCAGGGATGTGGATGTTGCTTGGAAGCAGGTCTGAGTAGCAGAGGAACTCTTGCAGTGGTGTATGGCCCTCTGGACAGGGATTGCTGCCTCTGTAACAAATGGCAGTGTGGCTCCATCCAATTTCACCCGTCCACTCCTTAGGATAGTCTTTGATTTTACTCTTGGAGGCAGGACAACCAAGTATGGAGTTTTTGGAGGGGAGTTTATTTCATGTAGTCTCAGGCATTTGCACAGTGAGTGTTGAGCAGAACTTCACTGCCTTGGCTCAATTCCTGCTCCTGTCTTAATCTGGATATGAGAGCTTCAATGTGCCAGTGTCATTTCCAGTCACAGGAGTAATTTCGAGGTCTGTAATTGTGATTCTTGCCTTCTATAATGATTTATCATCCCAGAATGTCCCGACTCGTTAGTGTCACCTCTGGGTGTGCTCGGTGTGCTGTCACCTTGCTGTGCTGTGAGCGCCTTGGTCCCTGCCTCTGGACGGGTATGGTGTGGGTGTGTG
Organism: Turdus rufiventris; assembly: GCA_013186435.1. Classification (NCBI taxonomy): domain Eukaryota; kingdom Metazoa; phylum Chordata; class Aves; order Passeriformes; family Turdidae; genus Turdus; species Turdus rufiventris. Next base: position 948,826 of record PYHW01010736.1, read on the forward strand.
CTTGGCATTTCACTACTGCCGTGCAAAACCTTTTCCCTAGGACAACTGGAATCCTTTCTACACAGATTTCTGATTAGAACTTAGGTGTATGACTAAATCAATAATCAGCTAATGACAATGTGGAGAGTGAAAGCAACCTGTGTGGTGTTTTTGAAAATGCATTGCTGGATCAGAACTCCAGAGCATGTAAAGTATTTGCTGACTTGTGAGTCTGATTTATTGATTTGTTTTCTTCCTTATGTTCTGCTGATTCCATAATTCCATTAAATAGATAAGCACGAATAATGTATTTCTACCATTAAGAATCAGAGGCTTGATGTAGTGCATCAGATTATCAAAGCAGATATTTTGGTCCCAGTAATCTGAAATAGCTGCTGCTTTAAAGGGAGGCTGTGCTCATCCATAAAAGTTTTCTTCTGACCTCTATGCAATTATTGTATTCTGTGAAGCATGCAATATAAGCATCAATACTGTTAATAGCCATAAATAATTCCTCTTTCTAAAAATTTCTATCTGATCCATGTTGTTGACTTGCAGATGAAGTTGCTAAGTATCTCCCTAATGAAATTAACTATTACAGTCACGACCAGAAACTGAGGAAATGGAAAGCTAAGACAGCATGAGGAATTAACAATCATAGCAATTGACTGAGACATGGTGCTGCATAAAATAAAATAAGAAAAAGATGTGCATTCTCCAGAGGCTGATAATGAAAGCTTTAACTCTTGACTAATATAAATAATTACTAGGTGAGCTGTACAAATAGTATCAAAGGGGGACTGAGGGAATATACAAGATAATATTTGGTAACATTTCAATGCAAGATGTTTGCTGTCTTTTGTGAGGTCTGTGTCAATATAGATGGTAGATTTCCAGTCAAATAAAACTAATTTCTTTTTAGAGGGGAAGGTAAAGTAGCAGAGAGTGTATATAACTACATGCAAGTCAGGAAAACTGGGGGCTGATGGGATTTTCATGCCTAAATTGGGCAGTACTAAGGTACTTCAATGTGGAAATGACTTAGGTGCTTCTGGAAAGATGGATTCTTATATCATTAGACTAATTGGTTCCTTTAATAGCCAAGATGTTGCCTAAGAGCCATTATAGTGCCTTTGATAAAAGCAAATTTTTGGGATATTTATTTTTGTAATGACAATATTTGTAACATGAATGTGGATTGAGATGTGGTCAGTATAAACCAGATTACAGTTTGGTTGTAGTTGTAAAATGTGGCCTGGGATGAGGCAGAGAAATTTTATTCAACTCAATTCCTATGAGCCTCTGCAATAGATTTAAATGTGACCAGTGAGTTTTCTTACTGCCTGTGTGTGAAATGTGGTTCCCCATATCCTGGTGGTGATGGGGCCAAGTTTTCTGGTACCTCTGTATCCATCTGCCAGAGGATGCTGTGCTGCCAGAAGGGCTGATACTAAACCTGAGGATGTTTGCTCCACGGAGGAAAGTGGTTCTTGATATTTACAGGAACGAAAATACCTGAGAGAACTCAGACTCAGTGAGTGAGTTTAGAGAATACACCTGGATACACCAAAACCTGATTTTAAGTGAACTCTATATTATGATGATTTTTTTTTTTTAATTATTGTCTTGGCATGTAAAAATAACCAGAACGAAGGAGTACTGGGTTACTTAGGAGAATCCAAAAGTTGCTGGTAAATTTTACTAATGTAGGACTTATGCTATATATTAGCTCACATTAAATTCAGCAATGTATTTTGGGTGTAAATTAAGGGAAGAGTAGTTCTGAAAAAGCTGGGATGCTGCAGCAGCATTTCTTACAACATTTCAACTATTAATTTTATTTTGAAGTGAAACTAAAAACAAAATAAAAACTTAATTTCTTACAGCATGAAATAGTTATAATTTGAAACCTAATTTCTCTTGATTGAGCCTGTTATTCAGTTTTGTTGAAAGCAGCAGGCTTTACCTTAGCAGTTTAGAGAAGTGAAAAAAAAAATCCATACTGCCTGTCAGGGCTTTCATTGAGTCTGAAATTTAACAAAGTGATACCATCTTCTGTCTATAAAACTGAAAGGTTCTTGGGCTCAGAATGAGTGCCTCCTGCAGGGTTACAGGAGTGGATCCTTAAGACAGAGTGGAAGGAGAAAGTATACAAAACTGTAAAAGTGGAGATTGTGTCACTGAGGCTTTCTGATAATGGGAGGATGTGATCCCATTCTGATCTGCCCTCTGCTGATGAGAGTGTTTAATGTGTAGATGTGCTGGTTTAGAGCTCTTTATAAAGCACAACACGATGACCTGGACACCAGGTCATGAGGAAGGTCAAAGAAGATTTTATCACAAACACCAATGTGATTTCCTCACTGGATTACACTGAGGAGGCTTGTTAAAGATCTGACCTAAGTCCCTTATCAGCCTCTCTTTATGTTGCAACTTGCCTCATGGAAGTGAAGAAATAGGATACATTTTAATGTTGCAGATGTGATTATTTTTAATTTTTTTTTTAAATTCGGCAAACACCATGACATCCACGTTATTTTTCTTTCTTTGGCAAATGCTGGCAGTTTCGTCGCTGTGGTGAGGCACCAGGAGCAGAAACCATTCACGTGAGAAATCAAGGCCATGTTTAGTTCTCTGAACCCAAGAGACAAAATTAGCACTCTGAGAGGCAGAGAGTTGCCTTGCCCTTTTTTATGATGGTTTGAATTAACTATAGTGTATCAGGAATACCTGTATAAGAAGCTTGCCTGGTTTTTAGCTACAACAGTTCAGTGTTAATGTGAGATATCAGTGATGCAGAATTACTGGTACTGACCTGTAAAGTCATGGCTTGTTCCAAGTGGGCAGTTATAAATTGTGCTTTAAGTTAGCTGAATGCAGAAAATGGGAAGCAGCAGGATCACATTAGCACTAATGAAGGAAAAATGGCATGAAATATTAAATAACTATTATTATAAAAGTTCGTAAATCCAAAGGAAGTAGAGGTGGGAAATGCCCATGAGGTCATCTAACCTCTCCATTCTGGAGGGCTGCCTTGCTGCCTGCAATATTGTAATAATTGTCTGCTACTCCAGACTAGTTCTGAATGCTTCAAACTTTAATACTCTTAATGCAAGAGAGGAGGAAAGAAAGGGTCGTAGCCTTTTTTTTTCTACTTCTTAAACTTTTCCTCATATTTCTGTTTCTGAAGCCCTTCTTTGGATTTATATGTTCTTTTATTTTGTCCTTTTTTTTTAAGTTTTATTTTTAAAATTTTGTTTTTCTGCTTCAGTGTCAGAATGCCCTGAAGAGTGAGATGACTTTAATAACTCTGGATAGCTGTGTTATCTCTGTCTTTTGTGTGAATCACAGTCATTACTTTGATTGACAATTCTCTTTTTCATCATCCTCAATTTTTTGTTTTTTTTTTTTTTTTCCTCTCCTATNTTTTTTGGTTTTTTTTTTTTTTTTCCTCTCCTATGGCAGCTGGATTCCCTGGCTAATAGCCCCAAACTGGTAGTGTGTGGAGTGAGAATATTTTTTATATTCTTTCCTTCTTCTCTTTGTGTCCCCTCACCACACATTTGAACATCCTCATTGGACAAATATCCTGTTAGGAGAGAGCAATATCATTTTTCCCATGTAGAGATGAAGGCAGCGATGATTTGCCACAAAGATTGGTAATATGAGCAGTGAAACCTCAGTGGAGGTATTGTGTCTCTTTAGACACTCTGGAGTGAGCAGTACCAAAAAAGTGATGTTTGTCCTGTGTTTGAATGTCATGAACTTGAATGAAAAACAAGTACCTGTTCAAAATAGAAACATCTTTCCATATCTGAGAAGAAAATGTGGAATTAATTAGTTAATTAACCTCTCTAAGTGTTCTTACTAGCATTTCTTTGTTTCATTTACTCTGTAATTGCCTTTTCAGCCCGGTCAAGGAGTTTGGTGATGGGTGAACAGATTGGGCCTCCCTCCAGACCATCTTCTCCAAACCCTCAAGAGCGGGTGCTGAAGTGTGGCTGGCTAAAGAAACAAAGGAGCATTATGAAGAACTGGCAGCAGCGGTGGTTTGTGCTGCGTGGGGATCAGCTCTTCTATTATAAGGATGAAGAGGAAACTAAACCCCAGGTATGACTAGTAAGCTGTATGAGTTGCTGGTTGTGACTTGTGTGATCACAGCAATGCTTTGATTGACAGCTCATTTCAGTTGTTTTGTGGCCTCAGCTAACCACCCACACTTAAGGAGGTTCAAAGGCACAAGGTGTTGCAGGGAGGCTTTTCTACTACCAGACGAGCTGTAGAGCTTGGGAAAAGGTTAGAAAGTGTTTACTTACCCACTAGGGCATGCTGACCTCCAAATCTTGGTATGGTCAGCTATAAGACTGGAGTCTGACAAGAGCTGTAGAGTAACAGATTATTGAGGCAAGTGTGATTAGCCTTGCTTGATCAGCTGGGACTTGATATCTCCCAACTAATCCACTGCTAACCAGGAGGTGAACCAGCTGCTTAGAGCTGGCTTGTGTGTGTGGAGTGTGGAGGTTTGGTTACATGCTGAGAATGGGCTGGAATATGTATTTTAGCGTGGGGAGAGTGTGGGTCTTGTGCTATGGGCTAAAGCTTACTGAGGAGAAGAAGAATTTCTTATTCATATTTTCCTAATGCCTGTAAAATTCTCTTACAGCATTTGAGCTAAGGTCTTTACTAGTTGCTGTAGTAGATTAGCGTCATACTTCACATAGTCATTGTTTTGACTGTCAGGTCTTTAACCAGAGTCATTGAACAGAGGGAACATAATTGAATGAGCCAGACAATGTCCCTGTACTGCTGGCTCCTGATGAGTCATTGAAGGCATTACAGAGTGACAGTCAGCCTGTGTAGTATCATCACCATCCACACGCTCATTATAGACAATTATTAAACTGCTTGGTGCAGCTGCCTGCTTGATTGTCACACATAAATTTCATGTAGAGTGAGAATGGAAATTAATATTCCCCTGTGGGCTTGACATAAATATGGTAGATGAATGAGGACGTTGACTGTATCTTATATCTTGCACTCTCCTGATCAGGGATTTGGTCCATAATTATTGAAAGTCTGCTGTATAAAGGCTAGAGAGATTTGAACTTGATGATGTAACTTGTTTACCCAGGATGCTGCAGCAACAGCTGGATTTTGCACTTCAAAGCCAAACACCTTATTTTCATATGCAGTACAGGTGGGAGAGCTGGGCAGTTGTGATCTGTGTCAGTGAACATGATAGGAAGAAATGGCCTCAGGTAGTCATGTTGTACAGGGTTTCTTTAACCCTGACTCTTTCAGGGCACAGGGTTGCCATACATTTATCACTTTGGGAAGCCATTTGGTATAGGATGATACAGGACTATGTCCTAACTATTCTTACAGGAGCTGCAAGTTAGGATTTGCATCTGACTTCAGCTAGGACTGTATGCATCCCCCAGGTGAGAAGTACTTTTGGGACTTATAGACAACAGGGGATTCTCTGGCATGAAGGGGCAACGGCACAGGAGGACCCATGCATCTTAGGAAGATTCTCTGGCATGAAGGGGCAACGGCACAGGTGGACCCATGCATCTTAGGAAGATAATTGAGACCCTTTGTTGTAGGAAGATCTATTTTATAGGCCGTGGATATATTTTCACCAGTTGTTATTGATATTAATCCCTAATTTCCTTCAGCCCTAAAGGTACTCATGCTTAATTTAAATATTTTTGTTTTATTTATTAAGTATGGCCTTTAAGCTTGTGTGTAAAAACGAAATCAATAGTTTCACTGAAATTCCCATTGATCTTCCACCTACTTGATTATTTATACATACCCTGGTAGAGAGATATATTGTTGTTTACATGATAAAGTCAAATGAGATTTATGATATAATGTTTCAAGAGAAAGATGCAACAACATATTTTTCTTTATGGATGCTGCATTGCCTATTTGTATGAAAACCTGCTCTTTCAGATTCTTAGAGGAAACTGTAGATCTTCTTCCTTTAATAATATTGCTGAAAAGGAGGAGCTGTTATCTAATGGTAGAAGAATCGCACAGACTTTCTGGACTGACAAGGAATTATTATGTTGTCTTAATGGACGGAGTACTGTTGAAGGTGTGTATTTTTGTGGGCCACGTGACAGATGCAGTTGCACAACCCATTCCACCAGAGACCAAAGGTTAGAGGGTGGACTTGCAGCCATTGTTTTTCTGCAGAGTTTTCTTTTTTTTGCCCCCATGAGGACAGGACTGACCTGCAAAGAGGTTTTAATGCTCCTACTGACTCTGTCAATATGTATGGGTTTTTAAAGTAGCTTTGGGCTCATTTCTATTCCCAAGAAAGAAGGAAGTATGCACCCCTCCCCAATTTCCTGGGGAACAGAAGACACTGTGCAACTCTAATTCATTGACCCTTCCTTCAGTATTGACTTGACATGATAAAAGGCTTTAATGCATCTGCAGTGGGCTTGAGTTTTCTAGAATGTGTTCTGGCCATTGGACTCTAAAGATGATGATTTATACAGTACTTTTTGATACCATTTTGAATAACTTCAGCATCTGCATTTTTGTCAAGTTGCCTTTGCTGTGTTTTCCTCTTATCTCTGGAATGTCTTCAGTTTATGTTCCAACTTCAGTGAACTTCAGAGTCAAATTGCAGGGCAACAGGACTGGGAGATAAGGGTGCTGAAGGCTTGTCCTGTTGTGTTGACTCATTTTACCTCAGTTTTAAATCTTACCATTCTTGAGAAACCACTAAGCATGGACTTTGCTAAGTGCCCCCCTACATGGTGTCCTTCCACAGCCCTACTCTTACACTAGGCAGGGGACAGGAGCTGAGCCTTGACACTGTTGAACAAAGCATTTGTAGGAGGATGTATTCCTGAGGAGCAAAGCTGTGGAAGCTATACTGAATAGTGGCAACAAAAAGTGACACATCTGGCTTCATTGTTTTATAGAGGTCTTACAATGAGCTGTCTTCTGTTAGCTGAAATCCTGGATTGTCTGTCTCATGAGACACTAATTGTATTGCTCCATTAGATGTGGATCTGGAAGCTGACAAATAGCATAACTAGAATTTGTTTTGATGGCCAATGTTATGATGATCCGGTGTATCTTGGATTTGGTTGTCGTCAGACGAGTAAACATGCATAGCTGCATTTCTATCAACCATAGATACATGTGAAAAACCTGACTGAAACAATGTTCTTCATTTTCTGTTCATCAAAAAAAGATGCTTTGGACCCTGTCTGCATTCCAGGGCAATTCAGTGCAGGAGAGGAAACTGCTGATTGCCCTCTTCATGGCTTAACTCTTGAGTCCCAGTTCTTACTGTATTTTGTCTGTCTGATTGTGCATGTGTCCTGAAGAATGTTGGCTGAAAATTCTTTAAAATATCAGAGATTAAGTACTTGTTTCACTCGTGTTACTGGACAAGAGCTTCCTGTGATGTCTTTCTCAGCTTTTCTGTAGATTAAGAGGATTTTCTTCACTTTGAAGATACCATGTCACAAACTATGCAGAATTCCCAAACTGGAATACCTTGTGTTAATTATGCTTGGGCCCAAAGTGGAAATGAAGCTGAATATTGGCAGCATTGAACTTGAGGCTTTACTTACTTGGAAGAAAAGGGGCTCAGGTTTTTTCCTAGGGAAGCTATAGTCTTTTGGATTAAAAGGTAGCCCGATGTCTTGCAAACCTGAATTAGCTCCTCTCTTCCAGTATCTCCCTGGGAAATTCTGTGTACTGAGGATCTCTGGAAAACTGGCCATTTTATTCAAATGCATGCTGCAACCAGAAATTCAAGGGTGTAGGAAGAGTAGATGTAATGTGAGATGAATTTTTTACGGGGGATAATTAGTTATGGAGACTAAAGAGAATCATTTCTGCATGCTCAGAGTAGTGTTATTGCAGAGGAAACGGCCTTTAGCACCAGTGTCCAGTGTGAGAGGAAGGACAGTGAAGCAGGTGCATGCCAGTTAATCTTTTCTTGCTCAGAACTGTGGGAAGGTTTTGGGATCAGTAGATGGGCAGGACTTGAATTTACTATATATTTTATCCTTTTTTCCTTACTCTTTTAGTGGCCTTTCCCTTTTCACTAATATTTGTGTCCATTACAGGGTTTGATACTACTGCAAGGCAGTCAGGTGAACGAGCTGCCTCCTAATCCTGATGAACCAGGGAAACATCTCTTTGAAATTACTCCAGGTATGCCAGCATTTTTGTGCTTTCACCATAACATCACATCATTCCCATCAGTTGTCAGTAATGATAATTGAGTTGTACTGATTGCTCCTGAATGTTCTGATACACTGGCAAGATTTTCTGGTGAGACTTGGCTACATGGTGTTCTTTGTTCTGGATATAAGTGCTGCTGTGCTACCTCATTTTCATTTTATGGTAGTTGAGATGCACCATGGTCCTTGACTTTCCTGTTTGGAGAGGTTCTTTGTTTGGAGCGTTGTGTGGTCTCTCAAATGGCTGCAGTCTTCTGGCTGTTACAGGAGAAACAGGCACAGAACACTGCACAGGATTTATGGAAAAGGGACATGGAGTATTTGGATGCAATTTCTTTCATGTATGGTAGCTATTTTGGGAAGCAGGTTGGAGGGCAGACAAAAAGCATAAAAACACTTCCCTTTTGGAAAACAGATGACCTAGCATAGAAGAGAGGTTGGAATGTTTACAGGTAGAAAATAGAATGATCTGTCACTGTAGTATTAACGTAAAACTTCTGCAGTAATTTTAGCTCCCATGTAAACACTTGCTGTGGACAGAGTTGGTATCTCCGGGATAGATTTAGAATTAAGTTTGCTGTTGCAGCATTGGAGCAATTTAATTCAGTTAATTTAGTTCTGATTGTGTTTAGGAGAGGCCCATCCCTGTCCACGGGTTTGACTGCAGTGTATTTTGGAGGTAGTGGCAGGTGGCAGGATCTACAGAGGACAAAAACCTGTTGCACTGCTACAGTGTTAGAGCAGAGGAGTGAGAGCTGTGAAAGGACTGAGCCAGTTCATCCATCTCCCAGTACCTGAAGACCGAGATCCTAGCAACAAAGAGGCAGACAAATGTGACAGTGCTAAAAATTCTGTGAGTGCAGTGACTCAGTCATGCTTCCCTTCACTGCCAGCCTGCCCTGCATGGACTACCTGTCCAAGCTGCTTAGCACTGTCTCTCCCCACAGCATTGGTGTTGTCAGGAGGGTAGATAAAAGTAGTTGCTTTAGGCTGCTTCTTATTTTTAATGGAATTTTTAAAAAATGAACACTTGCCCCTGTATTTGATTTGATGATTCCACATTTGCTGTGGAGTTGGGTGTGCTTTTACTCTTTGGGGTCCTTTTCTTACCACCTGTTAGGCTGGCTTAAAATGCCCTTTTTTCACATCCCCCTTGAGACAGTATCATGCAGAGCAAGAACAGGTTTTCAGCTATACCATCAAGGAGTGTTTTACAATACCTTTGTCACAGAATTCTGTTTGACATGCAGGAAGCTACCTGGGGAGAAAATATTTTTTTTTATCTCTTACTTACCACTGTGCACTGTCTTTTAATGCCTTTTTATCCCTGATGCTGTACTGTGCCCTCATAGGTAGGGCCCTACAAACAGCAGGGCATTGAGCCACAGTGTTGCCTGTAAGGAGGATGTACAGGGAAGTGACATTCACTTTTGGTCTGCGTGTGACATCTCTGCACCATTTTGCAAAGACTCTGCCCCATCATGTTGCAGAAGATCTGTGGACCTGCAATGTGCAAGCACTTGGGTTGTTGTGATTGTGAATGATCCCATGTGTTCTGGCAGTGATCTGAAATAATTAACTGAGACACAGACTTGATTGGGTTTCCTGCAGGCTTGAGTTTCTTCTGATTCCAGATGGCAAAATAACAATTCTGTGCCACTTGTCCAACCTATCAGGTTATGTTGCTGTACCTGCAAAAGAATTGCCCTAAACTGCAGGTAGCTGTTGCCTTAGGTGTGTTGGTAAAATGGGGCCATGTGGCTAGTTGAAAGGGGCTGTTTAGAAAAGTGGAAAAAAGTGACACTTTTTAACATGATTGTGGATCCCAGGATATTTGTGTTCAGTCTGAGGTTTTGGCATAGCACTTTTCTGTTTTCCCAGTGTTAGTGTACCACTTGTCTGCAAAATGAAGATGTTTTCCCTAAATCATGCAGCTAAATCCTGTTGTAGCAAACTTATTTGCTACATGGATAGTAAGTATTGAAAAACGCTATAAATAGCCAGTCAATACAGAATGTGATTGACACAGATGTCACTGGAGAATGTGGCCCGAAGAGCTCCCCATTTTGTTCACAGTACATTTGTTCTGTGCCGGTTTTGGCATAAATGCCTTTTCTTTTTTTGCATGTGCTCTGAAATGACCGTGTTCTGTGTGGTTGCCAGCCTGCAGAACACCCACATAGTGAACAGCTCTGAAACAGATGCCAGATAGGAAAGGGAGCACAAATGATCTTGCAGGACCCAGATCTTTATTTCCCATCACTGCCCATTTTTCCCTGTGTTGGTTGTATGGCCACGATCACATTTCTGCCTAATTGTGTTTCATTTATCCCACTACGAAGAGTTTCTATAGGGGTGATAAGATTTATTTTTTTTAAGTTGCCTTGGCTAAGTTGAGGATTTTGTGAATACAGGTACATTCAATAGCTGTAAGTGTAGATTGGGGTTTTACAATCCTAGTAAGCATCAGAGCTTTAACTAACAAAATTAAGAATGGAGTGTAACATTCCTCAAATGTACCCATAGCTGATACCAGCTCATCTGTCAAAGAGGCTGAGATCTGAGACATATCCAAAGACTTCCAGACTGTGGTACCAGTTATCTCCAAACCCCTATTTTGTGATTAATAGCTACGGTGTTCAGTGTCCTTGCCGTGAAACTGCTGCTGAGATCCTGCCACCTTTCCTCTGCTGCAGACTGTGTTAATTTTGGCTGTGGAGCTGTTCCCTCAGAGCGCAGGGACTAGAGTAACAGCATGTCCTGTGCTGTAACAGAGCATGTATTGATTTTCTGCTGAGTAACAAGAACTAATGATGGGCATTGTGTATTATTCATGTTTCATCAAGTTCATTTCTAAGCTGTATAGGGCAGCTGGGAGAAGGGTTAACTGGGGACATGAGAGACTGCAGAACAATTCTACAGTCAAACCAGTGTTAGATCTGGTGACAGCACTTCCTGAAATATATTCTCCATATTCCTTTTTGGGGAAACTGTGTAAATTTCTGGATCCTTTTGAATCCATTCATCACAGCTAGAAGTTCAAAGTGGAATGGTGGGGCAAACTGTGGGTGCAAGTTGCTCTCATACTCCAGTGCACATTAGCAGGTTGTGGGGGATGTTTTTGTAAATTTGTGAGGGTAGTATAAGGTCAGGTGCAAATGTTGTACCATTTGGGGAAATAATTCCACAGCAGCTGCTATTTATGGATGGAAATTATCTATGTTGCTTGGGAGAGGAGTCCAAATCTGGCAACAAAAGCAGCATCTACTGTTGCTAGGGGTTACAGAACAGCTTAGTGTTGACCTGGGGTTACAGTGCAGTTTGGAGTGGTCTAATGCAGCTTGTGAGAAGCCACAGGGATTAAGCTCTGAGAAAGTCTTAAGGGATGTTGATGGCTTAAGTGCTCCTGTAGTCTCACCTTTTAGCAAACTGATGGTTTAGTGTCTTGTGGCAAGCGGTCTACCTAATTTCATTCCCCAGTTTTTGCAGCACTATGAGATGCTCAAGTTCTTCTGCAGACAGAGAATTTCCTGTTTTTAGAATCAAGGAGGGGAGTGATAAAAAAGTTCAGAAGTTAGGAGGTACTCATGGTACACATCTTGATGTCTCCTCATCACTGATGATAGTTCCTGTTAGTTCCTGTTTCTTGCCACAGTGAACAGTGGCTTTCTGCCCAGGTGAACGGTGACAGCTCTTAGCTGAGACTTGGTGAGACTAAGAGTGCAGTTTTGTAAGGAGTTTAATTTTTTTCGTTGGAAAGAGCTGCTGAATGGGTTGATCTTGTTTCCATATATTTAATAACATCTTTCATTTCAGCTCTTATGACTGAAAACAATGTCTCAAACCAGTTGGACTTCAGGTCAGTTCAACTGAGGTGATGAAAACTGCACCTTCAGGTTGTTTTTTGTGCTCCACTTGAGTTAGCAACAGCCCTCTCTTTAGTGAAGCAGTTCAGTCCTCTTCATAACTGTTACCTTGGTCTTCTTTGCAGGCTTAGCCAGAGCAAGAATCACTGCCTATACTTGATTTACATGTCAAAGGTTATTGTCAAAACTTTAGAAGTCAGTTCTCTATGGTTGTTTTTTGAGATAATTATAAAGACTTAATTCAATATAGGCAACTTGCCCTTACAAAAGGGGTTTGCATCAAATACTGAATCCTTCAAAGATGGAGTAATGGCTGCATTATGCCAAAAGTTAGGCTGGGGCAAAATAAAATCCCTCATGCAGAAACTTTGTGCAGGGTTTATGTAGAAGCTACTTCACTGCCTTAGTTGTGCTATACAACAGGAAGGAAAATCAAGAAAGGCAGAACAATAAGGTAAGAGTTCTAATTCTTACAGGAGCAGTAATTGCTGTCTACTTGCTCTGTAGGAGTCCATTTGTGTTGTTGACAGAATCTGACAGAGAAGTTGGAGTGGCAGCTTGTTTGTCTTGTACCAGCAGGTGGAATGATGCCCACAGAGCAGTCTGATCTGTGGTACACTTCTGCATCCCAGGTGATTGACACCAATTAAGCTGTTTTTGTGGCCTTTTAATCTCAGTTCCTGTTGAGATGGTGTATAATTAAAATACCTGGAGGAGAAATTAGAAATTCATACATTGAAAATCATTTTATGTTCTCTATTATTCAATGCAAATTGCAATTCTAATTAACAGCAGGATCCTGAGTATGCCAATGGTAATTAAGTTTTCTCCTGAAGTCTACAGCTGAAAACTGACTGTGCATATCTGAATATGTGATGCTGATATTTAGATTTCTGTGCTTTGGCATCCATCATATTGACCAGGGAAATGGCAGCAAAATAAAGTAATTTTGGGTCCTACTAGAAAGTTTAAGAAGTGTATTTGCAGCAGTGCATTCTGGAAATGCTTAGCAAGAGAGAGCTGTGGATGTTACCATGTCCATGGCTTTACATTGACCTGGAAAAGAAGATTGATGGTCTTGGTTTTGCAGCGGAGGGCACTGTCAGATCTGTGTTTATTACTTCTAGATGTCTGGAGCATAGCTGAGAGCATGCAGTTGTATGTCACTAGAAAACATAACTGTCTCTTGGAACGTGAGATAGACCTTTCCATTTACTGAGGGGTGAGAAACATAAAATGTCTTTTCTAAATTGTCTATCCAAAGGAGTGCCCAGAATGATATGATCGTATGCTTTCTTTGCAGCCAGAGTCTTGAAACTGTTTTGTATTATTATCTTTTATCTCGGGTCGAGATCTTTAAGGTAATAATGTTTTAACACTCAGATGATGATGGTACTCCTGCTTGTCTTTTCCCATCTGCAGTATCGTTTTATGCTCAAGTGCAGTTTGAGTTTCCCCGACTGTGTTTCCTGAACTTCTGTGCTGGGAAGTGCAGGTGCGTTGCTCTCTGCTCTGCTTGCTCCGTCTCTGCTGAGCACTAGATGGTGCTGGTTCTTTCCTGCTGCTGCTGGACTCTGCTCTCGGTGATGGCACATGTCTTGAATCCTTGGAGAGTGAGTTCATCCTCTCAGAGGAAACTAGCTACTCTGTTTTGTTCATTCATGTCTCCTCGAAGCAAATCAGGAAGGAAGAGTTCCCTAACAACATCTTTGTCCAGCCTGTGAAGCCAACGCTGTGCTCTGGAGGCAGAATACAGTATTAAACACATTTCTGCACATTTGCTCAGTTGGTTAGAGCATGGTGCTAATGATGCCAAGGTTGTGGGCTTGATGCCCATATGGGTCATTCACTTAAAATCTGGGCTTGATGATCCTCATAGCTCCCTTCCAACTCAGGCTATTCTGTATTTCTGTAATATTCTATATTGGACACACCCTATTTATTTAAAACATACAGCTGCTGTCTCAGATGCCAAAATCAAGTCTTTGGAAACATTCAAGTTAAAATTGTTTACCTATTTGATTCTTCTTTTGGTCTTAAAACTGTCATATAAGAGTAGAACATGTTCTTTATAGACACAAACAGTAATGACTCTGTGGGGAAGTCACTTGGATGTAGGTCTCCACTGTTCCAGGTTAACATAATGACCCAGTGATTATGGGCTATTTAGTGGCATCTGTCTGACTTTTCCTCCCATTCTGAGACTGCTAAACTCATTTTTCAAATCTTCAAAATTTTTCAGTTTTAATGAATTGGCATTTTCCAAAAGGTACTAACTACCTTCCTTAGGATTACTCCTTTCCTAATTATACTGAGATTCTTTTAATGAAAAAAAAAAACAAAAAAAACTTTTGTGGTCTGTCCAGACCTTGATAACTTCCTTTGTGTTCTTCCTTCTGTGTCAACAGAAGTGTCAATCAGCTGCCAGTATTTCTAGGTTTGTTTTACAAATGGGTTCAAGTTGATGAACTGTTACTTGGTAAGTTAAGAGTCCCTCATTTCCCTCGTGCAGGTAAATTCTGGCAGCTCAGATCTTCTGTAAGCAAGGCTTCTCTGCTTACTGATTTTCTGAATGCTTGACTGTATCATGTCACTGAATTCTTATGAAAAGAGAATGTGGGAAAAAATGTCCTGACCTCTGCTCCCAATTAATGTAGCCTTACTGATTTCAACAGTGTTGTGCTCAGTCCCAGGCTGTATCCCCATAGCTTGACCAATCCACTTCTGCCTACTTAAGGTGATGACTCACTGCAGGTGAAGGTCTTCAGACTGCATCCAGAGTTTTGTGCAGAAAGGTTATTAGGCTCCTCTTTTCCCCTGAGGCTCTCTGATAGTTAGGAATGTTTTGGCTCACCTTACCTTATCAGCTTAAAACATCTTGAAGGGCATCAGGAGGCATCTGCAGCCTGTAAATTGCTTTTTGCTTTGTTTTCTTTTTTTCCCTAGCATATGAAATGCCCAAGGCTTGTGTTTGCATTTGGCAAGTAATGATCCTGCTTCATGAAGTAAACAAGATCCTGTCTTCGTTTTATTAGAGTTGTTTGATCTATTTGGACTTGTTCTCTCTCCATCCCTCGGTGCTCTGGGCTGTGGGCAGTTGAAAATAGGACTGGAAGTGGGCTGCAATAGCCTACATGTGTTCTGCTGTCCTGGGATTTGTGATCCAGGAGAAGTTCTGCATTTGGTCCCTGATCAGTAGCACCTAGCTGTCTTTAATGCACGTGCTGGCTTTCAACAAGAACGATGGTTTTTGAAACTTCAATTGCAATCACATAAGGTCTGCTGTGAAAGGAGTATAAAACTTAAGAAGTTTCATGAATAGGGCTTTCTTCTAGTGCAGATCATTAAAATGTAACCTCTGACTGGTTTTGAGCAGTCTTCCTTAACCCACTGTTTTCCTGAAAGACAATTATAGCATTTTATATAGGTTTCCCTTTGGGTGTAGAAATATGGCTTGTATGAGATGGCATGTTATAGTGGAAATGTGCAAGGCATTATTTGACCCCTCAGGTTGATTTTTCAGTGCAAATTAGATAAGATTTTGAATACTTCCTGCTGAGACCTTCCAGAGTGAGTTCTACTATTGAATATTCTGCCTTGAGGATAATATATTAAGTCCTAAGGCGTGTATAGTTAGTAGAGGAATTTTCTTTTTAAAGTATTTTGATGCAAGTACAGCTTTGTTACATAGGGATATGCTTATGAAGTTATCATCATGATCAGTTCTGTAGTACTGTCTCTGTATTTATTGCTAGTTTGTGAGAAATCAAGCCTTCAATGATGTTTTGCAGCTTCTGTGCTCTGTTGCTGCTGTTATGGGTTTTGTTCAGCCCCAGAAACAGCTGTGTTCCTATTTGCAACAACAGTGGGTGAATTCTCCACAAGATTCATGTAATGTCTGGGATCCCTGAGGCTAATAAAGTACTCTATTAGGTTAGCATGATGAAGTAAAATAAGATACATGATGTATAACAATGTCAGAGCACACACTAAATTCTAGCAGAAGTGAAATAAAGACAGGAGGAAAAGGCCTCAGGCTGTGCCAGGAGAGGTTCAGGGCAGAAATTAGGAAGAATTTATTCACTGAAAATGTTGTCAAGCCTTTGAACAGGCTGCCCAGGGAGGTGGTGAGGCCACTGTCTCTGGAAGTGTTCAAGAAAAGACTGGACATGGCCCTCGATGCTGTGGTTTAGTTAACATTGTGATGTTCACTCAAATTTTGGGCTCAACCTTGGAGTCCTCTTCCAGCCCTAATGATTATGTGATTCTGTGCTATGACTCTGACAATCCTGCAAGGCAGCACCACCCATGCTTTTGAGGTACCTGTTAACACTGTACCTCACCTGCTCACTAGAGTACACTGGCTTGGAAATACCACGTGGAAGTCATTCTGGGAAGCAAAAGTATGAAAACTAAAATACAGGTCCTATTTATGGGGCCACAAAAAGTGTGGGGGGAACAGGGAGGTGCAGCTGATAATGTGCTGGTTCAGGATCCAAAAGAGAATATAACCGGGAAACTGCTATCTGGGGTGTTTATGAATGCACTAGGACCAGTTTGAAGTGGCAGCTGGCCCACTGTCAAACACCTGTGAGAGAGGATTCACAGGCAAAGCCCCTCTGTATTTGTCTGAAATGCTTTAGGGCTAATTAGTGTGCTATCTGTGAGAACCCATTTGCTCTGGGCTTTTTGAACTTCACAGGGAGGAGGAGATGTGACAAGGATGTTGTTACACCTATGGTGTAAGCCTAAAGAACATGCAGGGGGGGCTTTTTTCTTTATTTGGTTTGATTTGTTTGGGTTTTTTTTGGAGGAGGGTGTTTGTTTTTTACTGGGAATGGATTTAACTCTCTGTGCTAGTTATCCAGGTATAGTTTCACTGTGGGGAATGCTTGAGTGCTGACTACATTTATGGCAGAGTGGCTAATCTGTGTTGAATTTATTAGCATTGTTTTGTTCCCTAAAGTCCATGATGAGCTTCACCGTGTCTGTACAGTACTCATCACAGGGACTCTGCTCAAGGTACTGCTCTCTAAAGGCAGTGAGGCAGCAGGGGTCAGGACTGTGGTCTGTACAGTGTAGTACATTCTGATGAGCTTAATGGTCCTAATTTTTTTCAAGCACTTTAATTGAAATTAATGTGATTTCTTTCATTAGGAAGCCAAAGTTCAGGTTGTTGGTTACTGTAGAGCTTTTTCTTTTGACAGACTTTTAAAATGTTTACTTTACTGAAGTTTGTGTCTTCTGTGTCTGTTCTACCAGGTGCACAGTCCTGTAAAGACATTCTTTCCAAGTCTGCCTTTGAATCTTAGCCAGAGTCCATTACTCATCTAAGTGAAGTCCACTTAAGATGCTGATACCCATGTTTCCATGAGTTATCAAAGAAGTTATGGATCATCCTGGATTCCTAAAGCACTGTTATTAGTCTTGGGATTTGTTTTTAACCACCAGCTGTCAGACAGACATGAAAACTTGGGGGAAGGGGCAGGAGAAATTTGAGATAACAAAGAAAAGAGCTGTGAAATTAAAAGTGTACAGTGTTAAAAGGGAGTGTGTGTAAGGGAATAGGGAAAGACTGTTACAACCCATTATGTATTATTTGCATTGAGGGATAGTTGTGCAAACTGTGGTGCTTCCCTGGATTTTGGGTTGTGTATTTTACTATGAAGATCTATAAGCACTCTGGCAACTGCTAACTTGAGAGATGAAGAGCCTTGTCTACATTAGTAATTCTGTTCCAATATAACTGCATCAAAAGAAAACCTGTACTGGCATAATAGTGTAATGAGGAGAAAGCTTACCTTTATTAACACAGAGAGAAGTGTCTGCAAAGATCACAGTTGTGTGAGAATCCTTCTGCTCCACAGAGACTATAAAGGCTGTGCTTTTATAGCATGTGGTTTGTGTATGAATTAGACTCAAAATGATGCCTTCTGGAAGGTTTAAGCAGAAGATATTTTCCAGATTAAATTAATTTTTGTCCACTTTGAGTGATCAGGCTTCAGCTGCCTGTTTCTGTCCTGTATAGGTCTTGGGCACAGATCTTATGTGCCATGTGTTGCTAATACTCTAGAACAGGAAAGTAGACATCCTACCTTTTGTTAGCTCTGTGACCCAAACACATCCCAGCAGAGAACAGAGGAAGTTAGTACAAGTAGAAATATTGTGCTTATGATCGTGCTTGGTAAGAGAAATATTATCACCTCAGCCCTGGTTCTGAAACTGGTGGAAGTCTGTGGAAGGTGTCATAATTATGACTGTGGGCCTGTAGGGTGACTGTCTTACTGAAGGGGACACATAAGGATTGAGGAGGACCAGAGAGAAGAAATGCAGTGTTCTCCCTTAGTAGTGTTTTGAGGTTACAGCTGTTTCCTCTTGGAATGCACAGTTTTGCCTTCAGTTTTAATGCCAACATCAGCACAGGGTTCTGTTTGGTCTTGGTAACTTCAATGAAAATACTGAGCTGCACATAAGGAGTTATTTCTTAATCACCTTCAGCAAGACATCCTTGGCTACAGGAGCCCAAATATTTTTTATCAAGCTCAGACCTTTATGCCATTAGCTTTAAGTTCTGCAGTCAGTGAAGAGTTGTCTCGCTGAACCAAAGCAGATCCTCTCCTCTCTTCTAGGAGCAAGGATTCTTTGAAGTTAGTAAGTGCAAAAGCTTGCATACATTAATAGTAGACTGTCTGCTCTCTGTGTACACTGGGGTCTGTTACAAAAGGGTTCCTTTTACTGCAGTTTAAAGTGCTAAGGGCAGCAAGATGCCTTCAGGTATTTGCAGTAAAACTGCTTGTTATAATCTGTGTGCTTAGCTGATCTTCCCTTTGTGCGCTAAGCTGGTGTGAACTGTTCAAGAGCAGCTCTGGATCCATGGCAGTGCCAGGCAGGGATTGCTGATGTCAGCCAGTGTCCTCAGCTCTCTGGTGCTGAGAGCTGAGCTGGCACTCCAGCCAGCACTGCCCTTCTACCGTCAAAAATGGAGCAGTTGCAGCATCAGCTTTGCCACGGCCAGTTGCAAAAGGGGACTTTGTCCACGTGTAAGGCTTTTCCTCACATCCCTTACTCAGGGATTTTTTTGTGTTCCCTCAGTACTTCAACGCCAGAGGCCCAAGAGCTTGCTAACACCCTCAAAGCAAAAAACCTGGGGATATGCTCTCTAGCACAGTGTGGCTAAAGCTGTGTTGGAATTTCCAACCAAGCTTGCTTTATTTGTTGATGCTTGCACCTAAAATTTTTATTTTTTGAGTTCATCAGAATTCAAGGAAATTCCTTTTTGCACTTCACAAGGCTGCCATCATTATTTGAAGGAAAAAACAAAGAAGGCAGACACCTATGAATCTCCTAAAACATGGCCATTAATATGAAAAAAAATGTTCAAATGCCCATCAAAATTATTGTCATAGGAGTATCAGATGGTATGATTGTATTTCTGTTGGAATTACAATAATTGGAGAGAGAAGAGAAAGCAATGGATGTAGTCAAACCAGAACTTTTTATTAACTCTTTTGACTCTTTCTGGACTAGTAATTCTTTAATAGGACAAGGCCAAATGTTTAGAAATATTATTTCTGACAGGTGACTTTTGATCCTTTCTTTTTTCTTTTTATAAGCCTGTGAGCCTTAATTCTTAACAGAGCTGTGCTCTATTGTAAACTCAGCCTAACCTGGTTAACAAGAATGCATTTTAGATCACTTAAGGCAAGACAATGTGTGAAAACAAAATGTGTGCTTTCATGCTGTCTCTCATACAGTCTGGTGATATATCTACATCCAACTCATCTTTTTCTGTTCTTATGTCTTCTGGTAAGAATAGATGAATTATAAATGGGTCCTTTAAACGATGAAGGTCTAATTCTTCCCTCAGCAGTTTATTTTTCAGATTCTTAGGAGCCCAGAGAGCTAGAATTTTCAAAAACATTTCCTTTGCAGTTTATATTAAACATACTAGAAATGTGTATTTGAAGAGGAGAGGATGATGAAGACTGGGGCTTGAAAGGGTGAGGATGGTTTAACTTGCTTTACTCTCACAGGAAAAAAACCTCAGGGGAGATAACTTGTCACTTTATTAATAAATACTAGGCTAGAAAATTCACTTTGTAGTTTCAGGATCTTATAAGAAATATAGTAGGTCTTTAAGGGAGTTAGAGTATTTAGATATATATGAACTAAGACTGGTTGTAATGTTCACTTGTACCTCTGTTATTACATTTCCAGAATGGTCTTTTCTTTCTTGTGAGTCCAATGGCTATTGGGAAATCTGAGGAGAGTCATAGTGTGTTCCCACTGTGGCCTGGCAAGCACTATGTATGGCCTTGCTTCACCATGTATTTTGGAAATTCTGGGAATAATGTATGCTGAATCTGACTTGGAAAGTGAACTTTTCATTTTACAAAGGCTTTAACTTTTGAAGAAGTCTATAATTTTCCCTGACTTACATATCATTTGATTGATACGCAGAAGATCACAGCATAATAATTCTACATATCACACAAAACAAGCTTATATTGGCCAAGTTTGAAAATACTAACACATTCTTCTGAATTTTGAGTATAGGTATTAGAATAAATGGTGAGCTTTTCATGAGTGCAAGTTTCATAGTGGCTGGCTTAGGTCCATTCTCTAGGAAGCCCAGTTAATTTGTTTAATAGTAATGATGCAAGGTGGCGTGAAAATTGGTGTTCTTCAAGACAAGTTTGTGCCTTTTGGGAGGAGGGAATGGTGAGAAAAATCCCCAAAGCTATGTAATCCTGGCCTTATGTCTAAAAAAGCTTCCAAAATGCATGCTTGTCCAGTTCTAGAGATGTAACTCTGACACCACAAGCAACTTTGTCTCCTAGTGAAGGAATGGTTAATAAATACCTTCAGCCACTAGTAGTCTGTCCTATCTGGAATGAATCATTGAACTAGAATAACATATTCCTCTGCCATCCTGCAATTTTTTGAAATTTACTTGGTTAGAGTGTTCTTCCCCCCAGAATATAAGTGGTTGGCTTAACTAAAACTGAAATCTTTACCTCTGGCTTCTTAGCATTGTCCAGAAATATAGACGTTCATTATTCACACAAAAGCATTCAGCAGCTGAATTTCCTTTTCAATGGCAGACAATACATTACTGCATCTCTTAAGAAATGAAAGGGAACGTAAGCTTTAAATCAAGAATTTCAGATGCTTTGGATGGCTTTCTAGAAGCTGTCAGTATTGGCTTATTTTATTGCTGACCTTCACCGTAATTTTTGCCATCTGGAGCACAAGTGAGAGAAGGACTTTAGCTCCATTTTGCACAGCAATGCTTTTGGTTAAGGTCATACTATGTCCACATGGTAAGGATATCAGAGGCTCTGCCTTCCTCTTGCATGAATGCATCTGAAGACTGTTATTTTAAATACATGGTGGTGGTTATTTCAGTAAATGACTCTCAGCTATTTTCATCTGGGACCATTTAATTCCTTTAGGTGATGGCATATAATCAAAAGGAAAGACAAACTTTTTGTCACTTTTCTGAATATTTTGTGAAAATAAGACCAAGCATGTGTTCCTAACCCCTCATCAGCCTCTATCTGTCCATGTGAAGTGATGTAAGTAATGTTCTAAAACTTCTTAAATACTCAAATTTCAGTAACTTCTAGGTAGTCTGGGGAGTTCTCTGATACACAGCATCTAGTACCTTTCCCCATGGAGCTAACAGGGCTGCCAGGCTGTAACAGCTGGAGAGGAGGGCGCCTTCTCCATCCCTTTTATCTGCCACTGCTCTGACTGTGCCAGCAGTAAACACTTTGGCTTTTCCAGACCTTGGGAAACCTCCCCCTGCTGGGGGCTGCCTGGGTTTGCTTTTAAATGAAATGGAGGAGCGTTGCCAGGAGATTGTCCAGCCCCTCAAGCAGGTGGTTTACGAGCCTCTTCCCTGAGATCAGATCACCCTCTAGCATGAAGAAAGGAAGTATCTGCTGCTTTACAAGGGCAAGGGAGCACTTTGCACAAGAGATGGATTTCCAAGCAGCTGTCAGCTATTGGCACTGTCTAATGAGTTTAGAGGTTCAACAAAACAACTGAAATGAATTCTCACGCATCGATCCAAGAGGAACAAGTTGGTACCAGCAAAGCCAGAATACTGGATTGCCTTCTGTGTTCTTGCAGGAATATCTTCAATTTCCTCTAAGATATTTGGTGGTGGTGGGAAAGCATTCCTGCCTTGTTCATCTTCTATCCTGTGTGGGATTTGGATTTGTTTTGGTTTTTTTGTGCTAACTAATGAATGCTCATACTCTGGGATTGCTCAAGTGTGCAGTTAACAGCTGAATACTCTGCAGAAGGACCTCTCTGTAGAACATTATTGTGGTCTTCTTTTTTCTTTTTTTTTTTTTCCTTAATGATGGGAGAGCTGGTAGACATCTACCCTTTAGGTTATTCATTTTCTCTCCTTGAAGAATTTTAGTTCAAGCTGAAGACGCTAGATATGTACTGGGAGCTGGAGCTGCAGATTTTCATCACGTCTTGGATTCGGGCTGTTTCTGGTTTTTTAACTGTATGGAAAGATGTAGCTACTTGTTATTACCTTCTCCGCCCCTAAACCTCTGTTTGTCTGGCTTTCTCCCCTCCCACCCAAACTGTAATTTTTGTGCATTGCACACTGCTATCAAAGGGTGTATTCTTCTGCATTGTCCAGCCTGGAAAAGACTATCATTCAGTCGCTTTCTTGTGACATCCAACTCTTGATCTAAGTTTTGCAAAGGCAGGCAGTTTGCCTGCGAGTTGGTGTATAAAACAAACTGCAACTCTGCTGCAGTTCTGAGGGCATTTCTGCACCTGGGCGCAGGGGTTTCAATAAGCAGGGTCCCTGCTGCCTCAAGTGAGGTGCTGCAGGGTCTGGAGAACAAGCACAGAGCGATCAGAGATCCAGCAAACACAGGGATGTTGTTCTTTCCTTACCCTAAAACAAAACGCTTATCTTGTCATTGTGGCCGGTGCCTCAGCTAGGTTAATGCAATTAAAAGTGTGTAAACAAACCTTCTGAATATTGCCAGAGCAGTGCTGACCTTTGCAAGAATGCAAGGTCCCTGAAACACTCGGTATCTCTGTGGAGGCTCAGCTATATAAAGTGTTTACTCTTGCGGGGGTGTGCGATGTAGGGGACACCATATGACCCTGTCCTGAGAGAATCTTGAAATAGTTTTTCTGGTGTCTTTTCTGTGCACACTGAAGCTTTACGTCGGGTGCCCGTTGCCTCTGGCCATCGAGAGCCTCTCGCATGGAGCAGGCTCCGGTGGCTCTCAGCCCTTCAAAGGGGCGGCTATAATTAATAGCCCGTGCGGCTGAGGGGCAGGGAGCCGTGAAGCGCTGAGCCGTGCCCGGAGGCCGCCTGGGAGCAGGGGCGGTGCGGGCGGGGGCTGCCGGGCACGGAGGAGCCGCTGCTCGGAGCCGCTCCAGGGATGCTGAGGGAGGCCGGGAGGGACGCTGCCACCTGCCATGGGGCTGTGCTCCTGCAAGGGCTGCCGCGAGGAGCGCACAGGTAACCCATCCATCCATCCATCCATCCATCCATCGGGCCGGGATGTGGCGGAGCCGCTCCCCGTGCGTGCCGCAGAGCGCGGCTCGGGAGCCCCGCTGCCTTCCGCGGGACAGGGGACGGGAACGAGCCTCTCAGTGTCCTGTCCCTCCGGAGGCGCCACCGCTTCTGCTTGGCAAACTAAACCAAGCCCTTAAAACCCGTCTCGATAGGATCTTATGCTTTAAACACAATCCTCTTTTTCTCCATTAACAACTAAAATTTGATGGGAGGGAAACTCGTTGCTTCTTTTCAGAACGGCTCTCAACGTGGTGATAGCATTAGCTGACAATCTTTCCTCATCTGTTCTTAAATATTTTCTGAAGGGTCAAGCTCCCAGTGGTCTAGAAGAAACTTCTTTAGGCGGCAGAGACAGTGCCAAGCTACTGTAATTCTCCTAAGAATTTTCAGTTACTTTCAGGGTGGCTCCCGCATGGGTTTATATGTTGGGACCGCCTCTGACATTCTGCCTGTTTTGGGAAAAGTTTATATTGATATTCAGGAGCTGTAACAATAGATGTTGTGTGAGCCCAAAGAGAAGTGTACTTTCCTCAGCAGAAAGCAATCTCATATAATGACAGTGTTCCAAAATGTTAGTGTGCTTGAAGTTTTTAAAATAGATGCTTGACTGTTTTGACTTTTTGACAGCTGAAAATAATTCTCTTCTATTAATCAAAATCCTCAAGTCGGATTCTTGAGAAAAAAGGGGGGGGAAATTGCTTCCTGTGTAACACTTTGGAAGAAACACCTTTAACAGTCTCTATGCTGGAAGTATGATTCAGAAAATGGTAGAAATTTAGCACACGTGCTCTACTTTTGAGACAAGGGAAAAATAAACACATTAGTGGAAATTTGTTGAGAATGAGGCTGCTGTCTTCATCACAGCTGCATCAGGGTAAAGTTTATAAATGAAGGTAAGCTTCATAAAGTTAAAGGTGGCAGTATAAAAGCTACAGGAAAAGTGTGCTGATCTGGGGTAATATCAGTAACTGTCAGTTATACTGGAAGTTATACACTGAAATACATATTCCCTGTCAGGAGTAGAGAACACCAGGTAAAGCTATATCTAGTCTTTAAATTCTTATTGAGTTGACTATGCCCAGATTGTCAGTGTGGCGCCTGGTGAATGGACTTGAATTTCTATCTAAAGAGAGGAGAAGGGGGGAAAAAAAATAAAAAAAAGAGCAAAATACCCATAAATTTTGGATTAGGAATACTGTGGGATTTTTCATATGCTTCTGGTTTTAATCTGTTGAGGATGGGGAGGCTTAGATTGGGTGTTATCAAAAAACATTTGTCCTAGTTCTGGCATGAATCCAGTCACCTCATTCACTTGAGTGAAATTGTATTTATCTTCTTCGGGAAGAGCTTCTACAAACAATGGGTGTTTCAGCTAGCATATTGCATTCAGGCTCCAAAGAACAAAGTATGTTTGTCAGAATAGCACATTTGTGTAAACCTGCAGACATCAGTGAAGCAGCACCATCCTCTGAGGACTGGTACAGCTGAGACACACATTTGTGTTAAATTATACTTTGCCTGTGGAGTCCTATCAAGTATGAAATACTAACAAATGTTTTGAGGACTTCTTTCAAGGCTAGCCCATTAAAGGTCCTGCAGGATTCTTCTGTCTCATTTGGAAAATATATTTTAAGTATTCTCTGTAATAGAATAAATCTATCTCTTAGTTGACTCTCTTAACCTGTGTAGGAGGTTGAAGATTGCAAAAAGATTGTGTGCATGAAACTTAACAAGTGTCAGGTTTAATACAACTTTGATACTAATACGATCAGTGAGGTAAAAAGTCCATGCCCTGTCTTCCTGATCAGTCACTGTGAGGGAGGACCAGGAGTGCCAGGCTGTCATTTGTATTCTTAATTGGGGACCAAATTTGGCTTTGCTGCTGAAATTCGCTTGTTCCTTGGTGCTTGGCATTGGCCCCTTTAAAGCAGTATGTTTGTTTTTCAGTGCTTTTCAGATGGCTCTAAATTTATTAGATATGTAGAGAAGCCACTGATTTAGATTGTTCCTGAAACTTTGCTTTTTTTGGCTTTAAGGAATGGTTTAGTCTAAGGCTGCACTGGCCTTTTGATCATGAGCTTCAAGGAGTCCTGCTTTGCTGTGAAAATACTTTTGGCAGATGTGGGAGGGTGTGGCTGGAGACCTGGCTACTGATAACAATGTTTTGTGTTGCTGCATTTGCCTATCAGCTTTTTCTGATAGCCTTTTAGCACATCGGGCACAGATAGGGCGAACTGATGAGTAGATTCCACTTCTTGGAAGTTGTAGGCTGAAGTGTCTCCCTGATCTGCAGATAGCAGAAAGCTTAATAAGGGGAGTGAGTGTTTAAGGATATTTGCATTTGTTTAAGGCCAGAATGGAAAGCTTGAGTTGTCATCCTTCCCACTCATCTCCCCTTCCGTCCCTGTAGTAGTATTACCCTACTGGCTGGAAAGTAACAGATTGCTGGGCAGGAGTACTGAATTTCCCATTACCCTGTCCATTAGATTCAGTTGATTTCTGTGTGCTGAAATTAGAATGTGGGAGAAGGAAATGACTGCAGGTAGGAATTGGAAGGGAACTAGGAATTAAATCCTCCTCCCTCCTCACCCTGTAGTACTGTTGGCTTCCACTAGCCTGGAACCTGGAGTTGTTGGGAGAGTGCTGTGATGGATGGTTTACACTTCACTGTTTTCTGAGCTTGCTTGTTCAGTGTGATTTGTATTTATTTTCTTGGCATTTTTTTATACCCATCAGATGATAAAAAAAAAATCTTGCACTCTAGTGTTACAAAGATTTCTGTTGGCTTTCCAGTGATGCAATGTAACCAAGATTGTAACTTCTGCCTTTACTGGCTTTAATCTGGCCATCAATTGGTCTGCTCAATTTAGGTCTCCTGGGGGCACCCACCTTGGGTTCACTGCGAAAAGAAGTTTCAGATTGGTGAAAGCATAAAGGATGAAGGAAAATTCTAGTTCTCAGCCAGATGGTATTTGTCCTTTCAGTCTTGTCTGGTGTCAGCTGCCAAGGTGTGCTTTCTCTTACAATTTTGTGTTTAAGAAGGTGCAGTGTTTATATAGGGCTTGTAAGACAGGGAAAATGGGGGTTTACCTGGGATACCAACACTGGCTAGGTTTTTTGGTAATGTTTGGGCTTTGTGTAAAAGGAATAGAGGAAGGGAGTCTGGAAAAAATCAGTTGCATCTGTTGGATGACCTTAATACTTTTCCTGTGTAGACACAAATGGGTGAGGATTCAGGATAAGACCATACTTTTGAAGCCTGCAATTCTTAATGAAATAAAATCTGTTCAGCATCTTCCAGTCTGAAATACTTTAGAAATGTGGCCTTGGGATTCATAATACTACCTCAGAGCTAAGGAACCAATTCTACTGTTAAATTAAAAAAAAAAAATTAGTTTATTTTCTTTTTTGAGATTCCTTTTGAGCCTCCACAGTTAATAAAAGTCCAGAATGAGTTCTGACTAGAAGCGCTGATTTTTACCATAAGCTTAAACATTTGGCTCTCCCAGGGACAGTGTGCTTGGCTGTGCAGTCAGGTGAAGCCCACAGTAGCACAGTTGTAGTATTTTAGCTATGAAGTCCCAGCATGTGTATGAATAAACTCACGTGCTCATTATGTTGCACACTTTCCTTCCTGTGAGAAACAGTTTTCTGTGATGTGACCTAAGCACTGTAAAAACAGCCTGTGTTGGGTGGAAATATGTATTAACTTAGCATGTGAACTCATTCCTCATTTCAACACGGTGGTCAGTTTACATTATAACTATAGTAGCAAATGCATTCTGCATTTTTTTGAAAACTGAAGACATAACAAAGGAGATAAAGGAGGAATTCTCAGTCTCTTCCAAAACGTAAGATAAAGTGAATTAATTTTCTTAGTGAGTACAGCAGAGTGTTACCTGTGTGCACCCTAATGTGCTTCCTCTCTTTTTTCCATGTCCCAACAGCTACTGAGGGTGACATTTTGGAAGGTGCATATGGGGCATGTGGGAGACAAATTATTTTTGCTGAAATTCAAAAATTAACTAGGAATTTGAAAAGTTGGCAGATGTGTTTTAGGAAGAAATATTATCCTGAAGTTATCTGGTCAATGATTACTTGTCTAGGAGACTTCTCTGTGACTGGTTTTGTCAATGAAAGCAAGGAGTAACCTTTGACCTAGCACGGCAGAGCTGTTGCTGTGTTAGTTGCTGGAAGAATACTATTTACCTTTATGGTCTCTACCACTTATGCTCTGAACAGGAAAAGAATTAACTGATAGAATTTCAAAGGCTTGATCATATGTTTGGTCTCTTGTCCAATTCACCATCTGTTTTTTGATGCTGGCTAGTTGCTAAGCAGAACTAATTGCAATTCTTTTGTTGAGACACTTCATTAAAAAGACCTTTTTATTTAAAAGTTGTATTTCTACAGTTCTTGATTGCTGCAACTTGGAAATAGCAGTTTCAATGAAAAAAGGTTTATTTCATCTCATGTTATAAATAATTTAACAGAAGAGCGAAGTATTTTCTGTTGTAATTTTTATCCTGGGAAGTGTTACTTTGTGCAGTGTTGAACCTTGTCCCTCAAAAATGAGCAGATATGGCATATTAAGTGGAGTGGGATGCACCTTTGCAGGACAGGAAAGCAAAGCAGTGGATCACTACCTGTATGTAAAAGAGGAGCTATGGAATACTGCTATGCTGAGCCAGGTGCACAGAGGTATTTTAGTGTGTAACAACCACATAAGCTGAGAAGCTGAAGCAATTATTTCCTTAGCCTGTGCCCCTCCAATGAACTGCCATGTATAGGTTAAACTGCCTGCTGTGTTTTATCTGTACACAAATGAACTAACACCTGAAGGTTTGGTAACATCTGCTATATACATAACCTCTGGCTTGTATTTACTGTCAACACTCCTGTTACTTGTTGATCTGAATGCAGGCTTTCACAGTGAGAGAGCTCATAAATGCAGCATGAACCCCTGCAGTGGCATTGCTTCTCTCTCTGTTACCATATCACTCACTTGTAACAGGAAAGTTTTTTAAACTGCACAAAATGGGATGAACTCTCTTCTCCAGCTTGTTTTATAGCCTCTCTTCTCTTTTTTCCTAAATACAGTGTTCATCTCTATATTAAGGCTTTCAATCTGCTTTCTACCACAGGCAGAACTTGCATTCATTGTTCCTGGTGACATCTCCCAGGGATGGTGACTTCACCACTTCCCTAGGCAGTCTCTTCCAAAGCTTAACTATTCTTTGAGTAATATCCACCCTGAACCTCCCCTGACATAACTTTTCCTCTTGTCCTGTCACTGGTTGCCCTGAGAGAAGAGGCTGACCCTTGCCACAGCCTCCTTTCAGGTGGAAAGCTGTAAGGTCTCCCCTGAGCTTCCTTTTCACCAGGATGAACAGCCCCAGCTCCCTCTGCTACTCTTCACAGGACTCAAGTTGCAGACTCTTCTCCAGCTCTGTTGCCCTTCTCTGGACATGCTCCAACACCTTAATGTCCTTTTTGAAGTGAGGGGTCCAGCAGCAAACACAGGACTTGAGCTGCAGCCTCACCGGTGCTGGGTACAGGAGGACACTTCCCTGGTCCTGCTGGCCACACTATGCTTGGTAGAAGCCAGGATGCCATTGGCCTTCTCTGCCACCTGGGCACAGCTGGTTCATGTTCAGCTGCTGTTAGCCAACACCACCAGGTCCTTTTCCTCTGGGCCACTTTCCAGCCACTCTGCCCCCAGCCTGTAGTGCTGAGAAGACTTTTGAGGTTTAAAGTGTCATTGGAAACAAAAAGTGAAGCTGTGATGGGCACTGCAGGTCTACCATCTTTGCTACTCTATTTTAAATGACTGTCTACTTAGAAGTCAAAGCAAGTTGGATATTTGATTTACATTCTCTTTTCCTAGCCCACACATCCAGTTTGGTCTGGAGCATTTATGTTGCTATCTGGATAAGTAACAGTGTTCTGGGTCTCAAATGTAGGCAAATAATTAGCTGTTGTTGATTGGCATGATACAGAACTTGTTCAGTTCATGTAAATGAATCAAATGAGGTGTCTAAGTGTTTTAACCAGAGGGTGATGTGGAGAGGAACCCTCTACTCTGATATGTGAGAACTGAGCAAAGAGGTGGTGTTCAGACAATTTGGTGATCAGAAGCTGGTGTGGCAGGATTTTTCTTTTTCCTTTCTTTATTTTTCCTGAATAAAATTGAATAACAATGCCACAAAACATGATGTTTATGCTAGTCACAATATTCAGACTTAAATGGCAGTAATGAAGCCTGTGTCTGGGTACCTCAGCCTGCTTGGCTGAGCAAGGTTCAGCACAGCTGAATCCCCTGCTGCCTTCTGGGGGAGCCTGGAAAATCCAATCTCTTCTTCCCCAAACAAGAGAGCCCTGAGTGATTCTGGAAACAATGGGGATCATACCTGAACAACTCAAAACATTGCTGAAGGTGTGTTGGTGGTGTCTGACCTGCTGCTACTCTCAAGACGTCCTGGGATGCCCCTTCCAGGCTTGCTGCAGTCCTGATTGCTGCAGATATCAGCCATCAGAGGGGATTGTATGATGCAGCTGTGAGTGACAGTCTTGTCAAAACATCTGGGGCATGCTTACTGACTTCAAGGAGTTAATGCTTCTGTTTCACGTGATGAAAATAGCTGTGCATGTGGTTATCAAGTGGTTTTACTGTAATTAATATTTGATGCTTTCTTCAGATGTCAACACTGTGCCTTTTGTCTGTTTTAAGTGAGCACAGTGCTGTTAGCAGCTGTGATAAACAAAGATTTTTCAGATCAGTTACTGATGGTGCTTAGGGATATGACTAATTTAACAAAAAAATAAGCCCAAGCCCTCTGTTTGTTGAATGTTTACTGGAATAATAAACAACGCTATATTGTTGATTCTTATTTATTCTCAGGAAGTATAAATCTAGCAACGGGAGCGGGCAATAATATTTTTAAAGCATTATGTTATTGAAAGCTTTGAGCATCTTGTTTTGACTTTCAGAAAGTTCCCTCATGGTATAATCTCGTAATTTATTCCATTAAGGAAAGAATGTTGCTTGACAGTGGGGACACTCCCCTCACTGCTCCCCAAACCATTTCCATAAAGTAGGCTTTTCTAGCATTTGAACTGAATTGGAGTTATTCTTTTCTGTACTTAATACATAAGTTATCAAAGAAGCTGACACTAAATGCAAATACAAATCCTCTGTAAATTCATAGCTTTTTGACACTGTGATATGAGCATTGGTACTTTGAAATAAGATGGTAATCTCTTCCAACAAATCTGTATTTTCAAGTATAACTAAACTATTAAAAAGTGCATGACAAGAGATCAAAAGAACAATGGGTGGTATTGTAAGTCTAAAAACTATTTTCCCTTTTTTTAAGTGACATAGAAAAGAAGTTCAGGCACTGTTTTGGTGTTTGTTTGGGAAACTTTGTAGTAGCAGATAGGTTCTTCATTTTAGTATTTTAGCAGGTAAATCTTTTGCTATTTTACTAGTGACTTTTAATTTCAGCAGTTGTATCAGTCTAGGTAATGAAACAAAAGCCTGGAAGCTAAGTTCTGCATCTCTGGTGTAATCACTGGTTTCTGGAAGGAATAAGTAAGGAAACTTGGTTTTTAACCAAGAAGAGGGCACGTCACATAAAACATTACAGCAGGTATGTACTGTGTAGGTGATCCCATGCCTGTGATTTCTGCACCACAGCTGGTAGATGCTACATGAAGAAATGGGATGGGATTTGCCATAGCTTGACCTCACAGACAGGATGATCCTTTTGCACTTACAGGAATTCTTGTCATAAAAGCTGGTAGCAAGGAGGCGGACTTCAGTGTGCTCTCTCTGGCAGAATCTGTCAATAGCTGTAAGTGATCTGGGGACTGGTTCCTGGAAGAACAAAACCAATGGATTTCAGTGCTGCTTTTCGAGCAGCTGGGATTGTGGTAGGGTCTCTCTGTCCTCCTACAGCCTTTGCAGTAAAAATGTTATCTCTAGACTTTCAAGGTGCAGGAACATCTGTGAGTGGAAATGGATATTTGGTTATGCCATGATGCCAGGTTTAATGAACTGAGCAAATTAATCTGGTGGGGAGTTCAGAAATGAATGAAATTAACTATTTTAAATTCTCCTTTAAAATTAACTCATTTCTAACATCTACAAAAAGGCGATTACCTTTCAGCTTGGAAGTGTAAGTATGTGCCAGTTCATTAACAGCCTGTGATGCTGAGCTAGTGATTGAGGCCCTGGCTGTACCAAGAGTATGAGGTACAACCTTTGCCTCACAGTAACTCCAGATGTGGCTTGTATTGGCCATGTCTTGGCAGAACCAGCTGTGACTCAGTCACTGAGTTGGCTATTACCAACCAAATGAACTGGGCTGTGCTACTGGTATGAGTGTGAGATGGGGGAAAATAATCCTGTATTAATTTTTTCCCCAAAAATCCTGTTTAATATTTTGTGTCAGAGTGGCAGTTTTGGTGGTTACAGCAGTATCTTACCACTGCCTATGACGGGATAGCCTTATCTCCCTAGCAGCTTTTGTTTAACAAACCAGAAGTGCAGTTGGCAGAGGAAGTCATTATCTCTGTAGATTGTGAAGTCTTTTCTACTGGGCATCCTGTTTTTATGAGGTTGCTGGGATATGCAGTGAACTGCTGCCATCAGAGTAAGAAATTAAAAAGGCTGTGTCACCATGATGTTTTCACCTGTGTTCTTGCTATTGGGATGGAGTAGATAAAAGCTTGTATGTGGAGGGTAAGAGAATCTAACAATGTCCAGTTACAAGAGCACTGGTTTTTGAGACTTAAGTTTGGTACATGGTTCTGCCTTAGTGCTTGTTGTGACCCCAAGCCAGATTCTTGTGAAAGAACATCCAATGATGCCTGCAGCTGAGATTGAATACCAAAGATTGTAATTTGCTCAGATACTGTTGTAGAGGGAGCTATATTATTGTCGCAACTTTGAAAGATTGTATGTTGTTTGTATGAGTAAATGTTATGGGGAAATCAGAAAAGGTAAACCTTATGGGTTGAGAGAGAACAATTTAGTAATTGTATCGAAATATTATTATAGTAATACCAAATACACCAGTAATATTTCTAACAATTTTAATAAAAAAGAATGGGAGAGAGAGAACAGAATTCAAAGGAAACCAGTGATGCACGGTACAGTTGTTCTCCACCCACAGAACAATATTTAACCCATCCCTGAGCAGCAATTGGCCCCTTTGAAGTAATTTTCCCATTTGTATTCTGAGCATGATCTATGATGTGGAATATCCTTTGGCCACTTTGGGTCACCTATCCTGGCAATGCTTCCTCCCAGCTTCTCACTTGCAGAGCACACGATGCTGAAAAGCCCTTAAAACAAACACTGCTTAGATGAGCCAAAACATCAGTGTGTTATCAATGTTATTCTCACACTACACCCAGAAAAACAGCACTGTACCAGCTACTAAAAAGAAAGTTAACTCCATACCAGATGAAACTGGGACACAGCATGACAGACAAGTAACACACGAAGAAATATATTAACATACCAGTAACTGATCATTCTAGCAGTGGTAGGCAATCCAGAATGTATTTTTTTTTACTCTCTTTGCTGAAAAATGGTGCTGTAAATGTAATCACCTTTTTGCTTCCCATCTTCAACCATTTGTGATACTCTGTAAAGTTCACTGTGGAGATGGAAGCTCTCTAGCAACTTTTCCAAGGGAAATTTTGACAAAGTATTGGACAGTTTGGGGAAAAATAGAAATCAGACTAAACACTGAGAGCAGAATAAGAATGAAAGCTTTATTTTCCTTGTTACCAGTAGTTCTGTGGGCTTTTTGAATATCTGATAATGGCAGGAAATTAAAATCCTTAATTTAAAAAATTTTCTAACACAAAGCCAAGACTTAGGTAGTTTTGATTATGAAAATTAGGTGTGTTGTAAGTAATCACTGGCATTCTTTGGGGAAAAAATAAAACAATACAAACTTCTGAAGTAGTTTCCCTAAATATAATGAAAATGGACAATAGAAGGGCTGTTTTCTGCCCTGAATTGTTCTACATCTCTCACTCTAGGATAGTTCATGCTCGAGAAGCTCTCTCTGTGCTCATGCTCATAGTCCCCATTCCTTTAGCATCCAGTGCATGCTGCCAACATCCAGTACCACACCTGTATAATTGGTGAAAATGCTTTGTCTTACTGCTAGGCTCAGGTTTGCCTATTTACCTTCATAGCACTGTCTTTGCACTTTTTAGGGTGATGTTATTTGTATGTAACCATTGGACTCTGATGTTTGTCCCCTGACTTTTAGGGAAGTGTTCTTTTCTTTCCTTTATATTTGTCAAGAGTATTGTCAGCACTAACACCCCTTGTTTTTGGGATGAAGACTTCCTTGTCCTGCAGCAGCAGCTGTCCCACAGAGCCCAGACTGCCTCCAGTGACACTCAGCAAGGCACTCCAGGGCACCATTAGGAACTAAGTAGGGACTGGGGTATGTCCAGTCTGTTTCCCACCACAGTCTGCTGTCCAAGATGATTTTGCCTAAAGTTGCTCTGGATACAAAGGCAGGTGCCTAGAGTAAGAGAGAGAGAGAGAGTAGTCAGTCCCTTAAAGGAAAACTCTTGGATGAACCTTCTGCTTTCTCACTGTCCCCTTATACCCTGTGAGGACTGGTTTCTTTTCCATATGGAGGGCAGCATCTTCCTGAAGTTTAAACCATTTTAAGCACCTCTAAAAAGGTGGAATCTGGGACTTTGCTCCCACTGCCCAAAGCATGTAGGCCTTTTGTGTCTAGCTCTTGAAGTAACGCTGTGAAAAACCAGTGTTTTGGCTTTCTGTGTGGGAAAATCTGTCTGTGCCAATGTGTGTGCTTGCTGATTAGCCCAGTGGGTCAGACACCCCTCCAGAGCACAGAGCTGGGCTGGAGGGTGGTGGGAGGGAGGGCTTTTACTCTATCAATCCCTTTCTGTCTGTGCTCTCAGGAATGCTGAGAAACCATATGCAGTATTGTTCCCCCCAGCATATTCTCATGTGCTTTGAGTAGCTTGGCTGTAAGCAATTCAAGTGACAGGCATCCAGCTCTCCCTTGGGAGGCAAAATATAGTTCAGTCATCACTGTAGGAAGGAGAATGAGATTCCAAGGAAATGAGGGGAATCTGCTTGAAAACAGCAGCAATGTAAAGAGGCTCTTAGACTTTGCTGTCAGACTTTGCTCTTAGACTTTACCCAGTCTCAGCCAGAGACAGACTGGGGCAGTTTTGTACCTCCTGGTGGTAGTGACTTAAGACCTTACCGTGTGTTTCCATATTACATTGCAATTTTCTTCTAATTCTGAAGATTTGATATTGCCATATATAGGATAGGGAGACTATAGTATAGGAGAAACACACAAGGGAGTGTGTGACTTAATATTTTGAAGCAAAAGAGACAAGACTAGTTGAGAGGCTTCATAGGCTGTTTGGGGGGCTGGAAAGGGTCCCTGAGCACACTGATGGTGAGATGATTTATGAAATATTCCTTTAAACATCCTGGTTCCTTGCTTATTGTATTGTATTACACAATGTGTATTGCTGGATCACCTGATAGTATAAATTATGCCTGACAGTATAAATTATTTTATCCATGTGATCAGTTTATCAGTGTTTATATTGGATAAGGCAGAGCACACAGTAATGTTTCATGGTTGTTCTTTATGCCTGGGGAAGCAGACTATGCCTGACCCGACATAAAGAAATTTATTCTTTCATAGCGTTTTAGTACAGCTGGAAAAGGCAGACAGAATTTGCACCCTTGTTTTGTATTGCACAATTGGGATGCTTTTGGTATTATGGAAGATGCCCTAAAATTTGCTTTACTGCCTCACAGAACAGTAGCTTTCTAGTCTGTTGGCATTGCCCTCTCCCGTTTCCTACAACTCTGTATCTTCCTAGCTCTACACTACAGAGCCTCCCACATGAATTCATGGTAGTCTTAATTAATCAGATCATTCCTCTCACTCCCAACATCCCAATGATTTATCCATACTGAGTAACTCAACCTGTTAGAGACATAAGCTGGTGTTACTGACAGATTTGGCTAGCTCGGGGTGGGCTGAAGAATCATTCTCTTTTGTTTCTCTGATGCTGCAGGTGAGTGGTTGTTAGTGTATAACTGAGCCATGAACATTTTGAGTCAAGGAACACAAATAAAGATTTGGAAGTTTGTGGTTTCTTCTCAACAAAAGTAAAGTGTACTCTGATTTCATGGGTTTTGAAGCTGTTCTACCTCTAATCTGCTTTCAACACTCCTTGCTGAATTACCTAAAGGAAGAGTAATACCATGCTTGAGGAAATCTCTGCAGCCTTTTTCTGATAATAGTTAAACCAAAACATGCTCAAGGTCTGTTTTCACTAGCAGTTGAGTTTCCCTGGGCAGAACTCTTGCTGTGCTGTTAATATCAAACTATCAAGTCTGTTGTTTTCTTTTTCTGAGAAAGAAGCAGTTGTTCGACTGGGTCTAACCCAGGGTCTGGTATTTTGTCTCTGGCAGTGGCTAGCACCAGATGTCTCTGAAGTGATTGGGCTCTGGAGCAGCAGGTGGGAGTTAATCTACCCCTACACTAGGTTTTAGTGTGTCTTTAGCACCTAGTAATAACTTAAGCTCTGGAAAAGACATGTCAATATTTCAGCTAAATATCTGTTGTAGTGAAGTGATCCTTCTGGATAGTCTTGCCTAGCACAGGGAACATACAGTTTTTTTCAATCATAATTTTTTTTTTAGTTTTCCTTAGTCTTTTTTTTTCCTTTTTGAGTCGATGCCTCAGAATATCTGTTGCCTTTATGCAACAGGTGGCACTGCTCCTGTTTACTGAACTAACTTCAGATTTTGCACTTTTTCTTCCTAGCTTCTCAGTGAAATTGTTAACTTTTTTATTTATGAAAGAGACTTTTCCTTCTTTGTTGAAGCCAGCTCAGCTGCAGTGATGGTAAAAGTGCTTTTTGCTACTTACTACTTAGGAGACTGCTCTGCTGAGCAGTGTTAACCTGTTGTTGCCTAGGTGCCATCTGACCACTTGTGCGAGCATAGCCGACATTACCTGCCCTGGTCTTTACTTAGCTAGAGTTCAGTTCAGTAAAAGTAGCTCCACTTCTGTAGGTATATTTTCTGTGTGTTATAGAAAGGAAAACGGAGGCAGAGACCAAGAATGTTCTTTTGTCAGCTGGAATTTGAGCCAGGGAATATGGCATCTCAGGTCCACTAATGGGCACTATCTCTTAAAGAAAACGTCTGGATTTGAGAAATTGGTCTGTTAGTTCAGCTAAATGAAAAGTGTATGATTTGAGAATCATGAATTCTGAGAATGGAATTGTCTCAGTAGCCCTGACCACCACCCAAATATCACCACCTAGTGTAGTTCAGATTCAGGTCTCAGCAGGACTTATTTTCTTGCAAATTTTAATAGTGGTTATTATTACCCTAGAGCTGCTTGTGAATATTATGGAACAGACAGCTAGAAAGTTTAATTACTTGAGTTTTCAGAGCTGTATTGCTGGAAGAGGCCTCCTGCAGCAACTGTAAATCTGCAGTTGAGCACTCCATTGATTCAGAGCAAAATAAAGGCGGAAAATAAATGGTGCCACACACTGGTGGAGTGCTTGGGAGTAATTCAGCTGGAGTACTGATCTAACCTATTCCTGTTTTACTGATGGGATTGAGACACTGAGGAGTTGAGGGATTCAGAAATGCAGTTGAGAACACCCACTGAAAGCAGTGGGAGATAGGAGGGCATGGCAGCTCTGAAAAGCAAGTTCTGGCAGACTGCAGGAGAAAAACTTGAGATTCCTGTCTCCCAGCATAGATTAGCATTCAGTAGTCTGTCCAAAAAAATACATGCTTAAATGCAATGTTGATAAATGTCTTAACCTTATGCTTTGCTGTGTGACAATGCAGGTTTGTTTCTGTCTGTTCAGTTGTGGAAAGAATGCAGAGCCCCAGAGGAAAGAGACTTATGTAGGATGAAGACTTATGTAGGCTATTTTGAATTAGTCTCTTTGCTGCCTTCAAGAATCAAAAGGTGCACAGACTGTTCTTTCATGGGGTCAATATGTGGGATATTTTTTGATTAAATGAAACATACTGAGACAATTCTCCTTAAATAGCAGCAATGCTCCAGGGGTCTTGGTGTCCTTTTGTCCTGTAACGCTGGGAAAGCTTTGCACTGAAGACACCCTGAAATAGTTTGCTTTTGTCTGGTTTTCATCTTCTTCATATTGTGCACAAAAATGCTTTCTGGGCTAAGGTGTAACAAGACTCTGAGAAATGATTGTTTAGTACCATCAGGGTGGGTGGCAGTCCCTGAAATTAATACCACTGAGTGAGCTCCATAGGACATTTAAATGTAGCCAAAGAATAGATCTAGAGGCTTGTAGCAGAGTGGATATTACTTCCAACCCTTTAATTTTAGCTTCTTTCAATTTAAATTCAATTTAATTCCAGGTTTGAAATGGAGAAGACCTTCCTGTATGTGCGACATGAAATGTCTGTGCATGTGACTTCTTGGCAAAACCTCTGCTGCTGTATCAGTCCAGATAAACCAGAGTGCTGGGATGTCATCCCAAGAGATACACATTCAAACCTGTGTTATTTAATAGCATGGTAGATGAGATCTATCTTTTGTCAGTCTTAAGTTAAATCCATCTTTAAGGCAGCAGAGCCCAGCTATCACTGCCTGGGTCCCAGGGAGGCACAGTGGCTTGATGAGGAGTTGGGAAGGTATGCCAGTCTCAGCAGCCAGTGTCAGATCTGCAGGGGAGACATTGATAT
Organism: Turdus rufiventris; assembly: GCA_013186435.1. NCBI lineage: Eukaryota > Metazoa > Chordata > Aves > Passeriformes > Turdidae > Turdus > Turdus rufiventris. Next base: position 987,244 of record PYHW01010736.1, read on the forward strand.
TTTAGTGGCAATTTCCTAAAAGATACACCCTTTAGTGTCCAGTACTTATTCTGTAGTGAGTGCTCTTCATGTCAATAAATGTCATCAAAGTCAGGGATAAGGATCTGATAATCTGGTTAAAAATCATCATAGAAAGGAGAATCTCCATTTATGACTGTGTGTAGGGATGAGGAGGGTGATTTTCCTGGGTAGGCTTCTCCTGGGGAGAAATCAGTCACTTCTGACATCCTCAGCCTGTGTCAGGATGTTGTGTCCAGTCAAATCTGAGTAATAGTCCCAGTAGTTTTCAGTTCTGGCAGATCTGTTCTGTTCTAAAATGTAAATGCTATAGGGAATCAATATGAATAAGATAATAGCTTTCAACTGAAGCCTCCATCAAAGTCTGCTCCTCTGGGAGTTCTGCACATGAGTGAACTTGAGTTTTGTGAGTTGTGTGCAGAGCTAGTCCAGGTTGCCATACAGAATTCAGTAGCCATGAGAACTTTCAGACGTGGCTAAATAATGCATTCAAGAACGTTTTTACATTGTATGCATCTCATGATTTCTGCATCACCAAAAGAGAATGAGCCTGAGAAAATGAAGGGGAGGGTGTCCTCAGAAAAAGGAGGGAAGGCAAGTTCTGCTTGTGGACCTAGAAACGGTTGTGTAGGGTTGAACAGCAATCTGAATCCATGCAAATGAACTGGAAAGCCTGTAGATACAATATTGGAGGTTCAGTTTATAATGTAATGGGGAGGAGTAATAATTTTTGTAACAATTTTACCCTTTGCAACCTGTAATTATATTCATACCTATTAAATACCCCCAAGATACTTACAGCTGTTTTGTCTACACTAAGTGTTAGACATTAACACCATATCGCCATCAGGTTTATATTGAATATTCTGGTTCATTTTGTGCAACATGTCAATAATGGCATAGAACCAATTTACATCCTAAATAAGACATGCACATATCTTTTCCTCCTCTACTACAGGCATTTCTCTGTTTGCTGCAATACAGTGGTGGCATTTTCAAAGCAGTCATCCTGTTTCTACAAGTGGATGTGTCTGCTTAATATTAAAGAACATCCTTCTATCCATTGGTTTGTCCAAAACAAAGGAAAAATCTTCCTTCTGTGATTTCTGAGCACTCACAGGATGTATAGAAGCATATATTTGGAGGAGGGTCTTTTCTGCAGGACAGTGTAGTGAGGAAGATGGTGTGTTTGTTGAGAATGTGGAGTGCAAATCTTACAATTCCATGCTCTTGGGCCTGTGGAGATTTGTCTTCTGCTTGGTTACTTCCATTCTTCTCCTGGCATTCTTTCTCCAGTGAATCAGATGCAACTTTCTACTTCTTTACTCCTTTTGCATAGTTCAAGCTCTTCTGTCAAAGCTTGCAGCACCTCTGTTTCCTTCTCTTGGTGTAATGAGGTCTCTAAAAAATAAGAGGAAAGTGGGGTGATTAACTATAATCCCTCCTGAGTTTTGTTGTTATAATAATCAGAGAATATTTTATTCTCTTTTCAGCTAAGCTTACTGTTCTGCTCTTAGTATTAGGATGGAGCTTTGTGATCACTGGCTAGCAAGTTAATGCATCTTAAACTTTCATCCTTCTAAGAGGTGTGATAACTTATGGATATACATCTCTTATGTTGGAAATGCAAAGTAAAATGTGATAGCTGAAGAACATGGAGTGCTTGTGCATGTCCCTTAAAAATGGACAGTGCAACATGTAAGGGCTGGTAATTTCTGAAGATGTGCCGAGTAGATGGTCTGACCATAATTTTAGTATTTTTACTTATTGTGTGTGCACTGCAAGAGCTGCCTCTGTTCTTGTCTGTTTCTTTGAAGCAAAGACTTTTCCTTTGGTATTATAGTGACTTTATAGTAATTGTTCTGTGATATGAAGGAACAGTTATTGTTCCAGTGGAGATTAAAGTAATTTATGTATTTTTCCAGACTAAACTAAATATGCAGGAGGTATTCCAAAAAAGTAGACACTGCTTTTGAATGGCTTCACTATCCATAGTGCTAATCTGTATTAAAGGGGGGGTTTCTGACAGTAATTTTCAAGTAGAGAGCCTGTTTGGATTGCTTTGACTAGGGTTAGTCTGGGGGTGTTTTTATGCTTTTAGTGCCCTGTTTCCAGGGAAGCCAAGGTCATTACCCAGAGGCTCCACTGCTTATTGAAAGGAGGCTCTGTTTAGGGAGGGTACATAAATGCTGTCATCCAAAGTGTCCCCCCAGGATGGGGATTACTGAAAGGGACAGGACAAGTTGTTTTTCACTGGAAGTATGTTTGGTTCTAGGCAATACTGGCAGTGCTGTAAGGAACTTTCAGAGCAGTCAGACTGGTGCTGTAAGGTGGTCCTTGGTGTTGTGTATCAGCCTGCTCTCAGCGTGCTGGAGGAGGTAGCTTTATGCTGTCCTGCTAGGAGAGAGGTGTGTCCCTTCCTGCTGCACACCACTAACCCACTTTGCCTTCTCAGTTGGTTTTGGGAGGGGCAGAACTAAAACCAACAAATTCTCAGTTCCTAGTATTGGCCATCTAAAATGTATGGAGAGCTCTCACTTTGTAGTTTCTGTAACTTCTTAATCAGTTATCGTATGTGGGTGATTTAAAATGCCATGTGAGTGCTCACTAAAAGTCATGTTAGCGATGTTATCCCAATGGACTGGCTAAATTGTGTACATGCAAGTAGCTATTGACACACTAATTGTTCAGGACTGGTAGTGTTTCATAATCAGAGGGATGAGGCTACTGATTTTGACAGTGATTTTTCTATTTCCTTTATTTTAGCATCCATGGTGAGGAAGTAAAACTTTGCTGCTGACACCCTAGTTCTTGTTATTGCCTAGAAAAAGTTCAAGCAGTTGAAGTCTATCATAGTGTTATCAAGTTGGGTTGAAAGGAATTTATTTAAAGCATTGACTGTTGAAGCTCCATTTGGAGCTGTTCTGGCATGAAAACTTTCTTAGCAATACTTGTCAATGGCTATGCATTCCCCTGCTGTGGATTTGTGGGTAGATCAGACCAGCACACTGCACCATTTGTAAAGAATAACTCTAGGTTTGCTTCAAATCCAGAACTTTCATCAGAAGAACTTCTGGAGAAGGTAGATGTAGCATTACTTAAGGAACCTAGATATTATTCACAGCCCCATTATTCTCAGCACAGATGCCAAGGAAATAGGCAGTTTATAAAGTACATAATGCCTGTGTGAATTAATAAAATCTTAATGCTGGAGAAAAATGGAGGAATGCCTCTTCAGACTCTAAAATACTTCATAAATTCTGCTCAGGAGTTAAGGCTTCTAGCCCAACTTAGACCAGAAAGAAGTGCTGAAGAAAAAAACACATGGGAAAGGAGAAGTATATTGGACATAGGAATGAACTTTTCCCCTCTTTATGCAAATTGATGAGAAGCTCTAGATCAAGCTGGTTAAACTAATCAAAGAATTAAAAAATTATACTGAAGGCTAGATTTAGTAAATGCAGAGTAGCAAATTAGCAGGTGTTCATATAACAGAAGAAGAGCTGATTATGGTGCCTGTGGTGTTAAATTCCTGTTTCCACTGAGGTCCCCTCCTGCACTGGTTTAAAATCTTCCTAGGCTTCAATTATTATTTCTAACAGACTGTTGGCCTCTTAGTTTATATGTATGTTAGACAAGACACATGCAAACATTTCTATTTCTTGCCCACTGTGTTGAAGTCAGCAGTTGCAGCAGTACAGCTCCTCCTGGCATTATGGTCAGCTTGTTTTCCACATCCTTATGGACAGTTCTTACCCTTAAGTAGTACCTAGATCTTTCTTGATGTGTGTCGTGACTGCCTGGGCATTTCTGACCTTAGAGCACCATCAAAGTATTTAATTTGCATAAGGTTCTCATGCTGTTTGTTTGTACTGAAGATTTCTTACATGCTGTGTCAGATTATAGGGTCTACTACTGTAATGACATCCCAATCTCATGGGGAGACTTCTAGAGTAACGATTTTAATATTTAGTGCCTAAACATGTAATAAAGGAAGGAAGGCACAAAGTTATGCCTGTGGTATTTTGTCTGCTTTATTTAATTCTTACAGCAAACCTTTATGGCTAAATAAAAATTTTATACTCAGCTAATGGTCCTCACTGAGTTACTTATGTCAGTTTGCCTGATAGCTGTCACTTTGTTACTCATTTGAAAAATACTTTAAGGAAATTTGCTCTTATATTGTAACATATATGTTAGGAGAAAAAGTTCACACATAGCATGGAGCCTGTAAACTGTGGACAGTAAAATTGTTGCAATTTGAAGTAATGTGTCATTTGCTTGTTCTTAAGTCGAAAAATGTGATACACTAAGATTACTCTGTATCTGGGATCTGGAGGGCAAATTCTGTTTTCAGTTCTTTGGCCTCTCTCCACCGTGTTTAAAGCTGCAGTTGTTTGAAGATAGGTCTGTCCCTGCAGTGATACCCTCGTTTCTTCATCCCAGCTTTCAAGGGCATGTTGGATTAGCTTGAATAATGAATGTGTCTAATTGAGGGGAGTTGACATTGTATGTAGTTAATACGAAATGGGGTTGGAAACAGAGTGGGTATAATGTAACATTTGAGAGGACATACTAATTTTTCTTTGGAAATGTGTGTCATGAAAGACCATTACTACAGGTGTTGACATGTTCTTAATATCCTGTTCTGTGAGACTTCATAGATACTAAAGCTGGATTTGCTTTGTTGATCCTAATTTTGAATTGCTTGGCAACAGTGACATCAGGACTGCTGTTTGTGTCTGCATGCAAAGAATGGCCTTTGGTCCCTCTGTTTCCCCCCCTTCCTAACATCTTTACTGCTCTGCTGCTGCTTTTCCATAAAAGCAAATCTCACTCCTGCTAAAGAGATAAAAGCTTATAAGAGAATGAGTTTTACATGATAGAGAGTACAGTTTGCAACACAGTCACAATGGGGCAAATATGAGAATCACAGGAGGTGGTTTAAAACCACAGCTATAAAGGAAGGAGGTGGTATGATGGGATCTCAGATTTCTGGCATCAGCACTTTATCTGATGCGAGTGCCACTATTAGAAGTGAAAAGACAAGGTAGGAGAGAGCCACTATTTTATTTCCTAATGGCTTTTGGGGTTGTTTTCTGTGTTGACTCAGCAATGTGTGCTGGCTCATGCATAAAGTCGTTTATTTAATGAATTTAAGGTTTTGTTTTTTTGAAAGGGAAATGTAATTCTCTTTGCCACAAGAGGGAGAGCATGAGAAATGTCAGAGGAAACTGCGCTGCGATGGCTCTGCTTATGTCTTCATTTTAGAAAGGGATAGGGAGGTTTTTGGAGCTGAATTCCTCCATCATTATGCCCAGACTCACTAGGAAATGGAGGTGCTAGAGGCAGTCAAAGTCTAGCAAAGCCTTGCTTAATCAGTGTTGCCTGGTGGTTCTTGCATTAATTGTGATTATATTGTAGCTTGAGATGCATATCACTAAGGTTTTATGAATTAAATTGGCAGAATAATTTATACAGCATGTCAGCCATAGTGCTGGAGCTGGGACTTGGAATCTAGAGAAGAAATAACAGCAGTTGTTAGAATTCATCATTGCTTGTATCTGGTTGGCACTCTATTACTGAACATACTTAACTAAATGGATATTGATTTTTAGTTAAAGCACTATACAACCAAGTCATGCTGATACACTTTTAATGTACTCTGTCTTTAGTTATGCTGAAGGGCTACATCTATTTTAACTGTGTTGGGGTATGTGTCAATTTAGTTAAATCTGTATAAAAGTGAGAATTGACAAACTCGAAGTGTTTCCTAATGGAATTTTGCATTGTAAGCTCATTTTCCATTAGAGTCAGGTTTAATCCCATCTTCTGTTTTTCATTTGGTCTCTGGTGATAGCATTTTCTAGGTTTATTTTATTTTGTTTTATAAAATCCAGCACAAGAGTGATTGAATACTAACACTCCAAGAATCAGTACTTCCAAGTCAAGAAACAATCTAAATCTACCTTTAGTTTTGTTTCCTTCTCCTTGCTGCAGGTGTGCTGTAATAATAGACATCTCATTCAGTTATTTTGTCTCACATAGTTTTTGGTTCTTTCTCCTTTGATAATAGCTTTTAGATACTTTCCAATCCCATAGTATTGTGATTAGCTTGCAGAGTCCATGAAAGGTGTCTGTACAAGCTCATTGCACACACACTGCTCGGCTCAGGTGAGTGGAATACAAAGCAGAAAGCAGATGTGCTGGGCATGTATGTGTCTGTGTGTGACAGGTTCCTGTTATGGTAGTGGATTAGGCATGACACAGAATGCAGCAATGAGTTCCCTCTCCTGCTCTGTTGATGCCTGTTGAGAGGCTGGGAACACACACTGCTCCCTTTGTCTGCCTGCAGTTCCCTGCCTGTCTCTTCTCTAGTCTGTTATGACGACAAACTCTGCAGGGCATGGACCAACTCTTGTTGTGGTCTGAAAAAACCAGGCACATCCTCATTAGCTACTGCTCCCTCCTTAGACTATTTTTAGTCATTGTTTGTCTCGACCAGTTGTTACTTCTATCTTGCAGACAGCAGAGACTGCCAGCTGCATGCTTAGACAGCACCCAGCACTTGGCAGCCCAGACTTGGTGAGCATCTTTAGTCCCTGCTGTCACTCCTTTCCACCACAGCTCTGTGTTTTAACTGTATGACACAAAGTCTTTCTGGTATCACCTGAATTTTAGCTGTGGCATATTTCAGTGCATCTTGGGCATCAAGTTCATAAACTAAGTTGGGAGAGGCGAAGTTTGAGGCATAAACTGAGGGGTCAAATTGCATAGTAGCAGTGTATGTATGTAAATGAGCGCATTGAATTCTATTTCCTGAAAACTGAGGGGAGAAAAAGGCAACTCTCCTTAGCCAAAGTAAAATCTTCACAGTTTAGGCAGGTATATTAATTTAGGACATTTCATCCTGCACTTACAGCTTTCCAAAACTGTCAGGGCAGCCTGAGGTTCCAAAAACATTAATCCAAGGATGCCAAGCATACACCAACACAGGCCACAACATTCCCATTCCCATCTTGTTTGTTGGTGGTTCTTCAACTGAGGGCAGGAAGTGGTTTGAGGACTGGAGAGTTTATTCTTCTAGTCTTGTCCCTGCTATGCTCCTACTCAGAGGCTCCATAGATTTTTCCTAGCACATGAAAAAAGTAAATTTTCCAAGTGAATGACTTTCTAACAGCTCCTATGCATGCAATAAGAACACATCTGGTGATGTGTTAGAAAATGCCAGGAACATCTGTGTTTGACCTTGTCACATCCTGTAACAAGATGTCCCATGCCTCTGTTGTGTGACACCTACCTGTCATGTGATTTCTCTAATGACATGATGGGGTACCTCTTAATGCTAAAGAGCCTCTAGAAGAGTTGATTTGCCCCATGGTCTGGAGTTATTGAACCTTGTGGGACACCATGAGTGGCAGACTTTCAAGGAGACCCTGAGTACAATGCTCTGGGATCTGTTCAACTTGTTCAGCTTGTTCCCAATGCACTTCATTGACCACTCATCCAGTCCACACTTCCTGATTTTGCCAATGAGGATTCTGGGAGAGGCAGGGTTGAAAACCACACTGAAATCTAGGTAAGCAATATCCACTGCTCTTCCCTCATCCTGACAGGCAGTTGTTTCATCATGGAAGGCAGTCAGGCTGGTCAAGCATGATGTACCCTTAGTGAATCCATGCTGGCTGCTCCTGAGCACCTTCTTGTCATCATGTGGAAAGAGATGGCCTCCAAAGGCAGTACTCTGTCACCTTCCCAGGGAATGAGCTGAGGCTGACTGGCTGGTAGTTCCCCAAGTCCTCCTTGCCTTATTTGAAGATCCAGGTAACACTCACTTTCTTCCAGTCCTCAGGCATCTTTCCTGATTGCCATAGCCTTTGAAAGGTGATCATGAGCAATCTTGCCTTGGCATCTGCCAGCTCTCTGAGCAATCGTGGCTGCATCACATCAGGGTCACGGGCTTGTAGATGACAAATCTGTTCAGGTGTTCTCTAACCCAGTCCTTACTGACCAAGGGAAAGTCTTCCTTCCAACATTCCTTTGCCTTCTGTTGGGTCTCTTGGGTCAGAGATGCCTGAGGGCTGGTCTTGTCAGTGATGACTGATTCAAGGTGTTCAGTAACTCTGCTTTCTCTGCACCCCCTGCTCCAGGTACCCTTCCTTTTAGCAATGTTATTCTTTGTTTTCCTTTTGTTGTTGATGCACTTAAAAAAGCCCTTCTTGTTGTCTGTAACACCCTTGGGCAGATTGAATTCCAGATGGGTCTTGTCCTTCCCTGTTTAATTTCTACTTATTCTGACAGCCTTTCCACATCCATCCCAAGTGGCCTGACTGCTTCCATGTCCTGTATTTTTCCTGTTTACACTTAAATAATGGCAGACAGTAATGGCAGGAAGCTGTGAGACTGAGGTAGCTCCCGTGCTGAAGAAGTGGGCAGACAGGAGGCTGACTCCTGGCTCCTGTGACTCCTGCCTGCTCTCCAAGAGCTCACTCATGCTTAGCAACTCTGGTGCTGCAAATTGAACTTCATGGTGGAGTTAGTTCTGCAAGGTGAGGGCCGTGTGAATAAGGGAAATGGTGTCATATCTTTCAGATGCTTAAGATGCAGCCTCTGTTTCATATCTGGAGTCTGTAATATGATTCTGTTTTAATTATAAACATCTACTCCAGCTAGGCTTGCTACTTTCTCCCCCTTTTTTTTTCTCGTATGGTAACAGCTGCCTATTTTTATGTGAGCTTATGGGAAAATCCTGTATCTCCAATTAAAAATAATTCTGAAGCTGTTCAGATAGCTGCACTCATACAAAGGGCAGCCTAGCAGCCAAGGCAGTAGCAAGGGTTTGTGCCAAGGACCATGAAGAATTCCAGCTGTGAGCAAATGTGAGAGAGCAGCCTCTGGGTACCCAAGTACTGTTCCATCCCAGCTATCACTTCTTTCACAGCTGTGGGAATGCTTAAAAATTATGGATGGCTAGGGAGGAGGGGAAAAAAGATTACAGTGACTTTCAAATATTTGGATGAAAGCCAGAAACATTGTGAGCAGAGATTCAGCATTACAACTGCAGCCATGAGAGAAATTCAGAAATGATTGGGATTTATTTTTAAAGTGCACTTAATGCCAAGCTTCTTTCTCAGAACATGTTGGCATGCTGAGGTCCAGCCTGTCCTTTCTCACTCTTCTGGTAGTATCACTCTGTCTCACTGATTCCCCTCAGCTGTTATTAATAGAAATCACTCAGTTAATTTTTCGTTCTCCTTCTTTCAGCTATTTCCACTCCACTTTCAATTCCTCAGGAAGCTCAGCTGAGATGAAAGTGGAAAGCTGGGTTGAGTAGAGAAGTCAGGTTGCAGTCTCTGAAAGATGTTTACCTGCCAGGTTCTAATACCAACCCTCACATCTTTGGGCAGCTTTTAGGACTTGCTTGCAACAATTGTGGTTAATGATGGCTCAAGCTGGTCTTCACTGGATATCAGTTTGAAATGCTCAGCTCATGTAACCAGTGTTCTTTTCAGTGCAGCTATTCCTTTGGATGTGGGAGTTGGGATAAGGAGGTATCCAAGATATGTGAAATCTCATTGCTAGGATTTCCCCTGTGCAACCCAAGATTTTTAGGTTTAGCTTGTCATCAACAAAAAATTTATAATCAGATGTAGATTAAGAGATAATATTGTAGATTGCTGCATATTCAGACATTTGTTTGTGTTAGAAAAAATGAGGGAGACAGAACATTCTTTTCATTTTTTTTTAATCTCTTTGAATAGATCTGAATTGTATGGGTGATTTTTCACAGAATCACAGAGTGGGCAAGGTGGTTTGTCAGCTCATCTGAAAAGTATCAGAGCACTACAGAGACATTATGATAAAAGAATGTATTTATTTCTCAACAAATGCTATCATTCATCCATCTATACTTTAAATAGTTTCTAAGAAAATCCAGAGACTCCCTGCTATTTGGAGCTTCACAACAAATTCGGTTTCAGTGCAATTTGGGCAGAAATGTTATTCCATTATCTTCTGCCCCATTAGCTTCTGTAAAAATGTTGGCTTGTGGGCCATCATCCACCAGAGAGTAACATGCAGTTACCACTTACCCGTAAACATATTAGTTATCATCCTTAGAAGGACCACTCCTTCATGGCCCAGTGCAGAAGTTAAAAAACCCCTCATTCCATGAAGCTATCAACATCAGTATTCACTTATTTACTTCATGTTTACCATACAAGACTATTGGGAGAGCAGAATTCATTCCAAAGCAGTGAGGTGTAAAGATGGAGTAAGACTGCTAAAATATGAGATCAGAGTAGATTTAATCTTAAATCAGCAATGAGATGGTGAGTCAGTCTCTTTAACTGTGACTCAAAAGACAATCTTGCTATTACAAGCAAAAGCAGCTGTTTGTTGCACCATGTTGATTTGTTAATATTGTAGCAGTTGAGCCTTTGAGATTGAGTTTTGTCATAAACAGTCAAGTGGTATGTATGTGTTGTGATGAACAGTTGTAAATAACTTGATTAGAAAGTCTCACTGCTATTGACACCAGTCCAGCTGGAGGGGACAGACAGACAAGGCACTGTCTCTGTGGCCTCTAGCAAGAGTTCCCTGCAGGCAGGAGGAAAGCAGGGAGCTGGGGAAGATGGGTTCCATGTTGTATCATTATTGTTCTGTCCTGTCGTTTTCCCCTTTAAGCCCAAAATGGCATCCCAGCTGCTTTTGGTGGGAAAGATCTTGCAGGAACTGAAGGTCCTGGCAGGCTGGTGAGGGGCCCAGCTAACCTCTGTCCCTGCCACTTTGGCCTTTGGTGAGGAAGGTTGATGGCTTTCAGACCACTTCAGAATTTTTTTCTTAGTGGCATGGCTCTGTGATGTTTTCACATCCCTTTCAATAAGTTCTGCATCACTTTTTTTTGTACTCACTTTCTTGTCTGGAAACCATAGAGTGGTTTAGGGGAGATGTTTCCATCAAAAATGTTTGGCTGCTCGGGATGAGGGTCAACTTGAATTGTTCCTTGTGTATGTTCTCCATGCTTTGAGGTTTGCATCATGCTCTCTGGCTTATTTCTGGGTAGTATTGTAGACACTAATGCTGAAGCTCAGTTTTCTGATCCCATTTCAAAAGATGTGGTCTTAAAGTATAAATGGGTAGGTTTACAGAAAATCCCAGGGAAACATGAGACAGCATTAAGGAATGTGTGTCAGTGTAGGACAGTAAGGTTTATATCCACTGGTGACAGCTGCAGAACTGCCTGCCTGGTTGGACAGCAACTCAGCACACTCAAAATTAGTTTATAAGAAAGCCTTGCATGGTCTATGTGCAGGGAGAGGGGTGGAACTCGTTCTGAATCACATAAGTAGTTGTCATAACCTTGAAAAACTCTTTACACTAGCTTGTATGTAGGCTGTCTAGTAACAGAACAGCTAGTCACATTTTACTTAACCTTGCTTTTTCATGGCTAAGTCATCTAGTAATTTTGTTGATAACGAGAGCTTTCACAGAAGTTTGATTTTCACAGAAATTAGTCTTCTTCCAGTTTTGGTAAAATCACTTAATTCAGACAAGGGTAGCAGGAAAGGAGTCCTGTCTGTGAGACTGAGAAGGTGTTCAGCTGGGCATACAGCAGGTAATTGTACAACAACATCTTAAGTTGACAGAGCCATATAATATGTTGGAAGAAGATTGATGTGAGATCTCTTATTTTACAGACCATGCAATGCCTTCTTTACTGCTTTTATCACATACAAATTCCTTCATAATTAACCATTCCCTGTCAACTGTGGTGGTCGCCAGGATTCACTTCCATTACACATGTATTATTTTCATATAATGCATTCTTTTTCATCTCGTGTGGTTATTTTTGTCTTTGTAACTTATCTAGGATTCTTTGTTCTACTTCTGTCACTGCAGTTTGCAACTCTTGTACTCTCTTCACACACTCTCACGTATTTCTATTTACAGATCTTTATGAAGATATTATCTGAACACTAAAGAAAACATTAAAAGATGTGATCTCTAGGGAGAGAGAAAGGTTGGAAGCCTCTAAACAGAGATGCAAACAAAAATCTAGACACAAAACTTGAAGGACAGCTGGGACTAGAGCCTCATACTGTGTGCATTTGATGAGAGATATAACATGTACTGAAGAGTTGACTGTCTGTGGCTGTTCAAAAATTGAACACAGTTTTGAAGCTGTTAGTACCAAAGATGTAGGCATGTGGCTCAAAGTACTGTTCTAATATAAATTTTTCTTGATATCTCAATTCTTTTTTTATAAAAAGAAAAGATGTCCCCCCAGGCTGTAACTAGCAAGTTTTATTTTTACTCAGATATGGTCTGCTTATATGGATATGGTCTGCTTCTATCATTCCAGTTTTGTTGGATTAGTTATCTTTTCTCCTGCAGCTGGCGTAAAGCAGATGTAAACTATTGTATGCTTCCCCTAACTTGACAGAAATGTGATTGTGTCTGTGCCTGATCTAGCTCAGTCATGCCTTAAGTGATTTTGTAGCTTAGAGCCAGCATTAATTGTAGTGGGGCCTCTGCCATGTTACACGAGACAGAAGTAAGTTGTCCTCTTCCCCATTTTGCATATGGGAAGCTGTGGCAAAGGAATCAAAGCCATGTTCCTGTTCAGAGCAGAGCTGGCCTCCTCTCTGTCAGCTTCCTGCTCTGCTGCTGCCTCCTGCATATTTCTTTTCAAGTTGAATACACTGTGTGCTATGATAATGCCTTTTTGAGAAGCCTGTCTGAGTTTTGAGTACCTCTGACAGTGTTCGTATTCCAGACAACTTGAGTTTCAGTACTAAGGAGTTCTGGAGCCATGGATACTGAAATAAAATCCAAGCACATTGCCCCTGCTGCACTTTGCTTGTTTCACAGCCTCCTTGCAGCAAGCTAGCCCATCTTGTCTGGAAGACTTTGTCCTTTATAAACCAACACTCTATCTGAAATCCATCATTTACGCTCTTCCTATTGATAAGTGATTAGTTGCCTTCATAGTACTTAAGTGGTCTGACTCAGGACAGTAATTACATGGATTATTTTTCTTTCTTTTTATGTCTGCATGTAAAATATAAGTCATGGTAACACTAAGCTTTATAGGTAACTGGAAATTTTGTACTTGATAATAACATAAGCTTGATCCTTATGTTCAAAGGGACTGTCAATCCTCAGTGCACCCCTTTCTGCCCAGGATGAGCTGCCCAGCCTGCAAGACACAGGTAATCCTGCGTAAAACAGCTATAAAACAGTGACTGAAGGAGTCTTACAATGCCTAGTGCTGGGTAATAACACAAAATGCTTAACTTAATCAAGAGTTGAACAAAAATTGGGCAATTTCAGTTTTTAGCCCTACTTATCTTTCTCAGTGAATTATTGCAATGAGATTGCTCAGGCTAGCTGGTCTGATCCAGCCTGTTCTTTTGGTGGCAGTGCTGTGGATGCAGCTTAGGAAAGGTGGCTTCAGAAAGGTTCCCTGTCCATGGATAGCAGATTGGCAGTGCTCAGCACTGTGCCTTTCATGCACTCTCAGTTGCTGCACAGTGAGTTTTAGAGCACACTCTGCAGTATGCTTCAAAACAGGAAAAGTCTGACACGTTCTTAGCTAAGGTACTGCTCACTCTTATGAGCATGTCAGAAAAGATCTGAGGAGACAAGACGACTCCAGAGAGGGTTCTCACACTGATTGCAGCAGTCTGTTCAGAGATCCAAAATATAGCCACTCATGGATCAAAGGCATGAGTGCTGGGACTTAAAATGCAAACATCCTACTGCCATGCTCTGGAACCACATGTACACAAACATTGCAGGAATGAGGAACAAACAGCCAAGCAAAAAATCAGATGAGGAAATGTGTTGTTTCCCTTCACCACCACAACACCAACAAGAAGCTGGTATCCTGGGGAAGATCATCAGTTTCTTTGTTGTGATTAAAGTCTCAAGTTTGTGTGACATTCTGAAACTTGTTTCAGCTAGCAGCATTGAGGAGTACCTAGTACACCCTGAACAAAACAATTTTTTTGCTGTTGATACTGCGGGCTAGATCTTATGAATTAAGATGTTCCAGGCTCCTTTCTTTTCCAGATTGTTAGATAAACCCATGGGATCCAACCCTTTTGAGCCTAAAATACATGAGGCTTTTGAATACCCCTGCTCTGATCCTTCTTCCATTCTGAGATCTCATCCCCTCCCTCCCCATCCTGGGCTGCACTATGTGCATGACATAAGTCGTTTATCCCTTGTTATCAAATCTAATCAATAATGATTTCTCTGTCTGAAATATTTATTTCTCAGTCTTTTGAAGTAGTATCATGATGGAAAAACATAATTTTTGTCAGCTGTGGGGAGCAGTTGTCCCCAGCTCTAAAGTTGAGATTGTCATTGTGCAGGTGATGGGGTGGGGGGCTGTATTACCTGAGGTTTGAGTGCAAGTGATTAGCAGTAAATCATCTTAACCTGTTATATGAGGGTATTTGCATCTCCACCAGTTGCTTTTAGAGTTAACATCTCAATTCCTGGCTCTTCAGATGTTTGAATGTGTATCACTGCGTTGGCTTCCAGTGTGTTGGGAGATTTTTCTGCTGTACACTGGGGGAAAAGAAACCTGGAGGGGAGGAGCCAGAGCACAGTTCAAAGCAGAATGGAGATGAATTTGCATAGTACATCAGGCCTCACGTCTATATTTTCAGTATGAAAGGTGGAGAGACTGTTTCCCTCTGTAAGGACAAATGAGTAAGGCAAAGCAGTGCAGACTGGGATGTGAACCTGTGGGCTGTGGACCTGTGTGATGAAGATGCTGACAGTCCTTATCAGTGAGGCTGGTGGTGTGGAGTGTTTAGCTGCTGGTGTTGATGGATCAGAGCAGCTCCAGCACAGAGTGTGCAAGTATCTCCTGCTGTCTGTGCTACCCCACAGGAAAGGAGCTGAGCCCCTGTAACACTCTCACCTGCAGAGCATTTTGTGAACAAAGAAGCTTTTAGGGTTTAATCTGGATACCACTGGAGAAAAGCAAAAGTCTTGTTTCGTTTGTTTAGAGGAGAGTGTTGTGGTTTTGGTGGTTGTTTTTTGGGGGTTTTGGGCTTTGTTGTGGGGTTCTGGTTTTCTTTAACTTTTTTATTACTTGCCTACATTTTTTTTCTTGTGAA
Organism: Turdus rufiventris; assembly: GCA_013186435.1. Classification (NCBI taxonomy): domain Eukaryota; kingdom Metazoa; phylum Chordata; class Aves; order Passeriformes; family Turdidae; genus Turdus; species Turdus rufiventris. The sequence continues at coordinate 1,002,399 of PYHW01010736.1, forward strand.
AGTGAAGATCTCGGGGTAAGAAATGTGGGGAAAGGTGTCCTGGGGAAAATCAGATGGCAGAGATGTTAAAATTACTTTTCAGCAAAGCAAAATATTAATTTTGTGTCATCCCAAGACAGTAAACTGTCTTTTAAATGTTTTGAGTTTATTTTTGCATTGGTTGTTTTTGCCTGAGCTTTTCTTCTGTTGTAGATCAGCTTTTAGATAAAAACCATATTTATCAGTAAAGACATATTACATTTTGCAGAAAACATTTCTATCTTGAGAGGTTTTAATTTAGGCCAAACTCATTTGCACTGAATTGAACTGTTCTGATCTTCTTAAAATACTCTCATTTCTTCTGTCTCTGTTCTGTTGTGAAGATGTTTCTGTGAATAAAGGTACTTAAATTACTCTAGGTGTAACAGTCTGAAGCTGAATGTACATTATACTCCCTTTACTGGTCAAGGATGAAAATAAATTCCCTCTCTGATGAACGCATCTGCCTTAGCAGACATTGCCAGTGCAGTCAAATATCCATTACCTGTGTCTACACGAGGGTGTTGTCAGCACGGACCACAGGATGTGTTACGGTAGCAGATGTGCAGCTCCATTTCTCTAAGCTAAGGCTGTACTGGAATGATGCTTCAGACTTCTACCCCTCTGGCACCACTGCAAAGCTCCTCACATAAATCTAGTCCTGGAGCTCAGTGAACAACTGGAGCTAAATCTCTCGGCTGTGGTTTTGCTGGAAAGAAGTGGGGTAAGATCCTCACTGGAGGATAAATCAGGCTGTGCTGACATCATTATTGCTGATTGCAAATTTGCCCAGTGTCATGGTTGTATTTATTTCTCCTGCTATACCTTGAAATACAGGCAGCTTTTGCTACATTGAATAAGCGTGTTTTCTAGCTGGGATAATTACTGTTGTAATTGTCAGTTCTGAAGAGAAAGTGTTTGCCTGCTGTCATCTCTGGTAGAGGCAAAGGGAAAATAGAAAGGTCACTGTCAAGTTGCTGCCCTGAGGAGATGTCATCCAAAAAGGAATCCTGGCTGGTGCAGGACTAAAGGGTGCAGGTCCCTTTAGGAAAACAGTGGTGTAACCCTTAAAGAAGATCCATTCTTGTTCAAGAGTCTTACAGGAACCTGTGCTGTCTGTTTCCTCACATTTGTGCATGAAAGAGAAGTTCTGTCTCAGTCTCTGCCCAATTGAGGGATGTGAAAATAGAAATACTGAAGTATAGTACCTTGATTCTTCTGCCTGACTGTAGCACAGAATTCAGATTCTGTTCAAAGCCACTGACTTGCCAAGGCAGATGTTATATGCTTGAATGAGTTTAATAGGATGATCAGGACTCTGTTTATCAGTTTGGCTTGCTTAGAGCAGTGCTCCAAACATCCAGGGAAACAGGAAGAAATTGTAATTAAAGGCAGCTTTGAAATTCAGTATGTAACTGATTTGCATTTAACTATTTTATTCCTCTTTTCCCTTCCCCTGTAAAAGCCTGGGGAGGTTTGCATGGTGAGACTGGCATTGCTGTGGTGCATTATCTATGCTTGAGGGACTGTGGAGTGGCAACTGTGTAATGAGGATGAAAATGGGAGCTTACTCTGAAGAGAAAAAAAACCCTTTTCCCTTAACTGGTGCTCGGGGCCTTTCCTTGTCTCAGCTGTGCATGTGGGGCTGAGCTGTGCTGGAGAATCCAGCAAGAGGCTTGGGGGGCTTGTCTGGACCTCCTGACCAGCACCTCTGCTTTGTCTCAGTTTCCATTATTCTGTTCAGGGAGGAGAGTACGTGTGTCTGTGCTGAACTTCTTGCTTGGAACAGAACTGCATCTATTTCTTGTGCTGAGGCTGTAGGCAAAAGCTCCTCCCCCACTCTCACTACACATGCAGGTTTAGTGATTTGTTCTGTTGTGGTTTACTTACTTGTCACTAAAAGCCATGCTTTGCTTTTCTTACTGAGCAGTTGAAGCAGTAAAAATGTGTTACAAATCAGTTTATTGTCTCAGCATCTCTTAAACGAACGTCTATGGACTTACCATGTTGTCTTGTTCTACTTTGTAAATGCTGTAGATATGTTTGTCCTCGTCTTATTCTAAGTACCTGAATAATTTGATTTGTTTCATTTCCAAAATGAATTAAGAAAAATGTGACAAGGCTCTGGGATTTCCTGTTTAGAGTACAGAGGCCTAAGGTCATATGCTGTCTCATCATGTATGTGTGTTCCCTTGAAAACCCTAATTCTAAATACTATGATTATGTAAAACTTGCAGCTTTCATCAATAAAGAACAAGTCTCTTAATGCTTATGAATTTAACATAAAGATACCAAATAGGATCTGCAAGGGCTCAGAAACAAGAAGATAGATAGATAGATAGATA
>PYHW01010736.1:1004768-1033677 GCA_013186435.1 Turdus rufiventris
AGATAGATAGATAGATAGATAATACTGAAAAATTCCCATTGGTTGGAAGGCCATCTCCTGATTTTGGTGACCTGATATTTATGAATGCCTGGAGTGGCAATGATTCAGAAGCCAGATTGTGTTCAGGCTGGTTGACCAACAAAAGTCACTGTTATTTTAAAAACATGTCATTCAAAAATCAGTTGAGATAAAAATGCCTTTTGGAAGCTATCGGTGGCATTCCTACTGCACTGTAATCTTGTGAACCCACGTGAGTTTTCATCACATCACATCTACCCAGCACATCTATTTACCCTCCATTTAATAGGGAAACAGCATCTCTTTCCCTACCGTTGCCTGTTTCTGTTAGGAAGGAAAAAAAAAAAACACCAAAACCCAGAGAAAAGTAGGGCAAACTCTGCAGCCTTTATGCAGGGAAAGTCCCATCAACTTCAGTGGGAGACTTGGCTCAGGGAGAAGTACAGGAGCCAGGCCAAAGTTTTCATTCTGGTTTTTCAGAAGCTAGTATTCCATGTTTGTAGATTATATACATATATATACACATATAGCTTTGTAAAAGTGGCCTATGAAATGCCTTCAGCTCAGTGGACTTCTACAATTTAATTCCTGCAACTTCAAGTTGTTGTGTTATTAAAAAAAAAAATCTATTCTTCATTGGAACATGTTTGTCTGCATGTGACATTAGGAATACAGCCAGCAGTGCTCAAATATACATTGGCATAAATTAAACCCCATCCTTGCTAAGGGACAGATAAGCATGAAGGGTCTCAGTGTTCTCAGACAAATCATACTTATCTCATCAGTGGGTGCCTTGATTTAATGAAGCCATAGTATGTTAATATTAACACTGCAGAAAAAGCTGAAAAGTTACAGGCAGCCATGCTAACTAGCTACAAGCATTTAAAAGCCTGGGCATGAGCTCCTACTTGGCTATTCTGGCCATAATTAATGATGACAAGTATGTTGGAAAAATAATTATTTTGCTTGCTTTTAAAGACAATTACTTTGCTTGAGGCAAATGAGGGGGTGGGATTTATGTGGCTGCAATAAGCATATGTAGATGGCATCTTCCCAGAAGAATATTATAGCCACAGGATCTTTTTAATTGACCTGAGATTCCTTTGTTCTGCAGATACAATTTATGTATGTGGTCACAGACTAAAATGACCCTACTTGTTCTAGGGCAGGCTTAGTTCTAAACTGCTGAAAGGAAAATTTATCAGCCCAATCAGCAACAGATAGAAATCTCTCCTGGTCACTTTGTAGGGCGGAGAAATCTTTTTAAATTGGTACCCTGAGTGCATGCTCTTTTCATCTGATAAAATATGAATTGGGGGTATGGGAGCAGGCTGAGGTGAGTATTATTGCAGTCATCTGGTATCACTCCTGTGTCTGGGCTTGCATAGCACAGCAGCTTTTGCCTGGCACACCACGATGCCATCATCTGACAGCCACCTGCCTGCTCACTTACCATGCTGGGCTGCAGAGCCTTGGTCCCTGTCCAGCCTGGACAGGAGCTGGAGTCAGGGAGGGAGCACCTGCTTCTCTGTCAGCTGTCATTCCAGAGCATCCTGTGATGGGGACACCTCCTGCCCACCCCTCGCTGCCATTCAAGGGCTGTGAGAGCCACACACTCTTATCTGTGATCACATCCTGTAACAATAAGGCAATGTTTTACTGCTTTTCTCTCTGAGTTTCATGCTAACTGGGCCCAGGTGGGAAATAACAGCAGAAAATCCCCCAAGGCAGTAATCCACTGGAAAATTTCAATGTGTGCAAACGACTAATGAGCTTTAATAGAAATCGGGAGTTTTCATGTTTGCTGCCAGTCATTTCATTGTTCGTCTAAGGTGGTAAAATTCTCTTGGGCCACAGGTGAGAGAAGAGAAACCAAAAAGCTTTGAGCTGGTCACTAACATATCAGAAAAATCTCCCTGTTGTTCCCGTTTTGAATCGTGTGGTGGTTATACAGAAGTCATCATCCCTTTCTCCAGTTCCCATCTGTAAGATGGAGAAGATGATGCTGTCTTTCAGTAAAGTGTTTTGAAACCTGGTACTGAAATTTGTTGCAGAAAATGCAGTAATGAAAAGTCATGGGTACTTTTCTCCACACTACTTAGCCTGCTGCTAATAGTAAAGCTTGTTCTCAAGTCACAGGATCTGAAGTTGGAGGAAGGAGGATGAATAAAAGAGGAGAAACCCACTAATTGTATGTTAATGTGGTCTTGGTATGATGATACATAACTGAAAAATTTAGATTTCTTGCAGTCCCAGTTGAATCTAGCCCTTTCTAAAAGCATTACTAAAGGAAGCAATGGTGGGTGAATGATAACATTTGATGCTTTGTGTCCAATTCATTCTGTTCTGGGTGTCTGCAGATTTTTGTCAGGATGGAAATTTTTACCTGATTTCAGTCTGTTTGGAGAACTGATTAAGGAAAACTATGGAGTTACTAGTACTAGAGGATAAAGAATAAACAGTTCTCTCATCATGAAGATACCAGGTCTTAGGGTTTCTCCAACTGGGCTGTGGTGGTAGGAGATGGGGAGGGGTAGAGAGAGATCCTGTGTTTCATTGCCCTGGATGAGAGATACAAATGTTTGTTTACCTAAGTTCAAAGTTCTCCCTGGAAATTGCAAGTCTAACAGGAGGGCAACCTCTGTTTTTAGCTCCAAGGGCAGAATGAGCTGGAAATGAGGTGGAATATAAGGCACTGGAGTTAAAAGCACTAGGGTTTTGTGTAAGGTCATGAAAGGGGCAGAATCTTAGGCAGCCAGGAGGATTAGTGCATTAGTCTGTATTTGACCCTGTGTTAAACTGGCAGAGAAGGGAGTTCCCTTGTGGTTGTGCTGTGGTTTTTTGGTTTTTACTGGGTATTTCTTTTTTTTAAATTTACTGAGTGCAAAAAGGCAGACTTAGTTCATCAGGAACTCCAGCCTGGTTGTTGCTGAGTGTGGGACATGATTTCTGGCAAAGAGGAAGCTGGATGTTCTGAGGGCTGCTTGGGCATGACATCTTTTCCCATGTACCACACAATGCTAGCATGAGGAAATGTCATGAGGTTAAGGCATGAGCTCAGAGTTTATCCTGACTGCTGAACTTCTCCTTCAAAGTAACTAGATTCTAGAGCAAATCTGGTTTGGGGGTCTGTTGGAAGGAATGAGGAGTGATGGAAAGGGCCCACACCCCCAAATATTTCCCAATATCCATGGAAAGATTTGTGAGGCTGTAAATTATGTTAAATCTGTGAGAATGTGTGAGGTTTTTTTTGATGACACAAGATCAGGCAGTGTTGCCAGATTAAACATGGTGTAGATTGGGCCATCTCCAAGGCAGAGCAGTAGCAAGCTTGGGCTCCCATTCCAAGGTGATGTGTTGCTGTAGCAGCTGAGTAATGCAGAAGTTCTACCTGAAAAAATGCTTCCTCTTTATATGATACTGTACATTCCCCAAATCCAGCCCACAGCCTGCAGTGGCTCACAGATGGCAGCTGCCAGTATCACTGACTCATAGGGACTCTTCTCGACTCTTTCCTTTCTACTGTTCCTCTCTGCTCCATACATGCTTAAGAACCAAATAGGATTTTACAATATCAGGTAAACCTGACCTTAGCTTGAGGTGTGCTATGGAAGAATTATTTATGCCTGAAAACTTGTCAGCTGATTTCAAAACTATCTAATAAAAGAGCAGACAGTTGTTGGATTGTTTGGTTANTTTTTTTTTTTTTTTTTTTTTTTTTTTTTTGTATGATGGTACAGATACAGGAACAATGACATCCTACTGAATATCATGGGATTTATGAATTCTAAACTGTGTGAAGTTTTGCAGATGACAAGCTGAATGGATCTTTTCTTGAGCATAAAATTTGCCTTTCCCAAAAAAACATAGTATGCATTTCTGTGCTGTCAACAAGTGGTTCAAGAAAAGGCACAACTATGAGCTTCCTATCTTGTGAAATGCAGCCCAGGTTTTTACAGTCTTTATTATACCACTGTATATTCTTTTACCTTATAAGAGTAGTACTGATTTTCTTTGTATCAGTTCCTTTGCCAGTCTAGAAAGACTGACTTCAAATCCAGTCAGCGGGTTAATGGTTATAGATTACAAATGTTTTCCCCTGCTGACAAGTCGATGCTTTCTTGTACCTTAGTGCACTGATGGCTTGGCAGTACCCCAAGGGCTGGAATCAGTAAAAACCAAGAACTAAAGCATTGCTGGAAGTATGGATTATTTGTGTTTATGCATTTTCCACAAATCCATGAACCTTTAAAAGGCTGAGTTCCATCTTTGGGTCATGACACACAGAAGGACTTGAAGCATAGAAACATTAGTATGCCCAAGACTGGGTAGTCAAATTTCTGGCATTATCCTTTATATTGCAAGGAATGAGGTGTTGCCTGCCCAAGTAATATGCTGTGGCTGAGTGAATTAGGGGTAGGTGACTAAGAGGGGGCAAACACTGATAAAAGTCATTGATGTTAAACGTACTGTCCCAACTATATGGAATCCACAAAGATATGAAGTCAGTAGCAAACTGCCTTAAACTCTCCAGAGAGGCAGCAGAAGCAACAGGAATAAGACTGAAATTCAAAATCAGGTCATCTTGGTTGCATAAATGCAAAAGATTTTTAGGAGACCTAAAGGCAGCATGGTGAACTAAGGGGAAATAAACAACTGTAATTGTGTAGGACAAAGCAATGGGGTTAAACCCTGGTTCTTCTCTAATTACTTACTGCCCAAGAGTCTCAAAGGTTTTTTTTTGGTTTTTTTTGGGTTTTTTTTTGTTTTGTTTTGTTTTGGTTTGTTTTTTTTTTTTATTAAAGCACTGTCACACCATTGTCCCATTTGAAAACAGGGAAACTGAGGCAAGGGAATCAAAACATCCTAGAGCAAATTTTCTTGTGCCTAAGTGGAAATGAGGAGATAGACAGAAGTGCCTAAGGAGGAAATGAAGAGATAACCCAGTGACATGACAGGACATATATACTGCTACATTTTCTACTTGAGACAATAACTGGTTAATAGAATCAGGTTTTTTTATATTATCCAAACCTGTTGTGGCTTTTTTTTTCTTCTTCTTCTCAACATATGTTGCTGTAGCAGCTGAGTAATGCAGAAGTTCTGCCTGAAAAAAATGCTTCCTCCTTATATGATACTGTACATATTGTCATGGAAATTGTCCTCATTTCCCCCGAGCACACTTTAAATAACTCGAACAGCAGTGCTAATGAGCAGAAAGATATCTGCAATCCCCACCGTGCAACTTGACATACTTTATCCCACTCTGAATTCCCTTTGCTCATCTCTGAGCATTTTAAAGATCTGGTATAATAATTTGCTTTCTCTCTTTGGTCTGTTCATTTTGCTCTTAGCACTTGACAATAAAAGGTCAGCTTTGGCTGAAACCTTAGTGTTGCAGCCATGCCGTTTTTTACTGCCAAATATCTTAAGAAAAACAAGTGTCTCCGGAAGGGTAAGTCACGATATTTTTGGTGTGTTTAGTGTTGTCTGTTTTGCTTTAAATCACAGTAAAGGATTTATTTTGAATTAACAAGCAGTGGAAATGGATCTATTCATACTGCCTGTTGTCTAGCACTGGGGGTTTTGTTACGCTGAGTGCAGTTTTGGTTCAAGATACAGTGTATGTTATTATCTTGTGTTTTACATTCAGAAAAACCGACTAAGCGAGAGGATGTTTAACTCTTTAAACATGGAGCATGTGTTTTGCACAGGGATGGAATCCCTCATGCAGTACAAAACAGCAACAGAGAATATGTGTGTTTGTTTTTACAGATAAGCTTAGGTAGCCAGCTGTGTAATGGTCCATTTTTTTTGTCTCTTTTGTACAAAAGGAACATTTTATTTTCAATCTACACTGAAATGATACTTAGTGAAGGAAGAGCATATTTCCTCTTAGCATCTTTCCTGTGTAGAGGTACCTGAGTGCATGACTCCACAGAGATTTCAGCTTGCTGTTGTGAGGTTCACTTTGTGAATTGCTGTATGGGCTTTTTCAGGAAATACTGATTTTTCTCTAGGTACATACAAAATTCTTAATGAGAACAATCTGCCTCTAGCATCGTAGAAATTGACAGTGTAGTAAACTCCCAGCACACACTGTAAATTATTTTCTTCCTTTGCATGTGTCTTCATTGTGATATTTGTTGTTTAGACAGCACTCTAGCTGTGGGGTTTGCATAGAGGTGAATGGCAGTGATTTCGTGTGTCTGGGGCATGCATTTGTTCTAGAGGATCTGAGGAATCTGACTTGCTCACCTGGCTAATTTTATATATATTATTTGGCATTTATGTATGTATTTATTTAATATGTGCATTTCTCTAATTCCTTATTTGAACATGATTTTTTTTCTAAGGGATACATGCAAATGGGAATTGTATAGGTTTTCATCACTGGTGCAAAACTGAGGAAAATGTTTTGGGAAAAAAAGTGAATGAAAACCAATTTGCATTACCTTTGTGTTTTCTTCTGGCTTCCTATTTTAAAATGGGATTGCATAAGAACTAGCAGTTGAGATGTTATAATTTAGTTAAGCTGACCTGTAGATGCTGGTTCCAGCTCTCTGGTATTTTGTTAAGTGAAATGTGTACACATGTACACAAATTTACACAATAACTCAGAAATTCCTAACAATAGAATCACCTTAGTAAAGCTTTTATTAGAAAGAAGGAAAAACATTTTAACTGGATTATTCATTGATTGTGCTAAATTAGTTTTTAGAGTTTTGTTGTACGTGTGTACATATAAATAAATGCCACTTTACAAGGGGGCATGGGATGATTTTTGTTCATCTCCTGGGGGCACCCAGCTGTCCAGTGCTTTGCTCCCTTGCAGCATGTGCCACAACAGCAATTGTTTCTATGAAGGTGCCTGCCTCACCTGTGTCTGCATTGCAGGGAGAGGCTGATGGTGCAGCCAGGAGAGGGAAGGCTGGACCTTTAAGAGACATCTGAGGGATGTTCAGGGAACAGCAGCTAGCTGTACTTAGTCAGTCACTACCAACAGGAAAACTGTCAGCCAGCTGAGCTGAGGGTGTTTCTGCCAAAATCTACTTGATCTGTGCAATCCATCAAACTGTTCAGGATGCCTCCTGAATCGTGCCCTTTGGCTGGGTAGGAATCCTGATTCCCTGGGGGTGCCCTCTCTTCTGGGTGCTCTCCTTTCTCTTCTTGCTGCCAGGACAGTGCTGAAGCAGTGTGTGTCTGAGTAGGAAATGCTGAGGTAGCTGAGCTTCTCCAAGAGCTGTTCAGCATCAGTCTCTTGCTAATCTTGCTTTGAAGAGGCTGAACTCCTGACAGCTTTTGAGCCACTTCCCATCCAGTTACTTAAGGCAATCCCCTTTAGCTCCCTTTCAGAAAGCACTTAATTTGCAGAGGGTTTTACTGCCATCTGAATAAGGACATCCTTCCCAGTAAGTAAATGTGGTTGTTCAAAGGCATTAAATGATTAGCGTGCCCTAGGCATAGCATCAAAAATGTGGTTGCATAAAAACTGTAGTAGCCACAGGCTCCAGTGGATCTGACCTTATTGTTCCCTGTGTTATCTGAACAGGGAAGGAGGAAACCATCAGGAGCTGTGAGATTTAGTGTGTGATCTGTGGCCTCTTCCCACAGGTTCAGATGGTCTAGGGACAGCAGCTGGGCTATGGACAAGTTCATGGCCAGAAATATTGGTTGAATGAGAAACAAAACTCCCAGGTAAATGCTCCTGGTTCAGCCTTGAGAGGGAACTTGACCAGATTAATGTAGGAAGTGGTCAGCAGAGATGGGAACTGGAAACTGATCCTCCAAAGCGTTATAGCCTGAAATCCTACGAAGTGCAGGGTTTTGTGTCTTAGCTCTTTTGTGCCAGGTTGTAGCTGGAGCCTGTTTCTTTCCAAGTGAGATTTATTCTCACAGTGTGCCATTTTATCTCCTCACTAGTATTCCAGACCAGGCCACACTGTGTTTTGAATTAATTCTCTATTTGTTTTTGTGGAGGCTGCAGGAGTTTCCAGACATGCCTGAAATGAAACAGCCAAGCCAAAGTACAGCGTTCTCTCTTGCTGAATATTCTTTGCTATGCAGACTCCCTGTAGGTTTCACTAGGTGATACAGCCTTACCCTACTCATACCCTCTGTTAAACATGCAGCAATGACAGATTTGGGATTCAAAAATTCCTTTATTTTTCCTATTATCAGTTTTAACCTCCATCAAACTCCTGTTACATCCACACATACAACTTAAATAAGGCTTCAAAATAATGAAACTATCTATTAACCTCTGCAGCCTGTTGTTAAAGCCTGCCATATTCTCATGTCATTATCCAATACATTTTTGTTTTCTTTGGCAATTCCCTGAGCAATGGCTCAATACTATTCAAAACTGGGCTATAAAATGTCATATAGTCATAATTATCTCTGATCTGGAAAGTCATTATTAATTTTTCGTAATTTATGTCTTCACTTCTAGTGGGCAAAAAATAAAGTTTCAACTTCAGGAAAACCTTTTTCACTTTAATGCAAAAGAATTTAATAATGAATTGTTTTATTGCCAAGTGGTCCTTACTTTTCTGCAGCTGTAGATTTACAGGACTTCAAAGCTGGGTGATTAAGGTGTAGTTTTAGTTTGTAGCCAGGCAAGCCAAACAATCTAAACTTCAAAGGAGGGGAGTGTTCTTTAATGTTGTAGGCTCACCCTTTGTGTTTAGCAAATGGGACTGCTGGGGAAAATGCCATGTGCAGCAGACAAGTGATGTGGCTGCCACTCCTGGGAGGGGGTCTGCAGGTCTGCTGGCTGCTGCCTGAGAAGAGCCGCCCACACCCAGCAACCTCAGGATAGTTGATGGTTGACAATTAGGTCATTTTTGCACGATGTTGACCTTGAAGACTTTCTACTTTGCTTTTAGTATTCTTAAGCCTCCTGTCTCTGGGGACCTCCAAGGCTGGTCATGCTAGAAGCAGGATTTGTGCCTGAGCTCTGTTGCCTCCCCTGCTTCATTTTGTCTGTACCTGATTGTTTTCCTCCTCTGATGTGCTCCCAGGGTGGATGGTTTTACACATGTTATGAAAGTTGAGAAAGGCTGTCCTGGCAAAAGGAAGCATTCAATCCATACACTATGACTTGAGGGGAATATGGTACAGGACTGGAAATGAGGATGCTCAGCATCTGTGGCAGTCATGTTGAAAAGGGGCCGCTGTTATTTTGCTCTTCTGTTAAAACTTTGTGCATTAAACCCAACTATCCATCTCCAGTTCGATATAGCAGGGTTGGAGGAGAGAAAAAAAGGAGCTAGATAGATTCATCATTAGATGGATCTGGAAATTGTGGTGCTGTGTGGCTTTTCTTTCAGCTCTGGAGTCCAAGCAATGTGAACTAACCCTTTGTGTTTTATTAAACTCCTTATTGCACTTACCTGGTGGATGGTCCAGTTCAGAAAGCAGAACAAAAGCTTCATGATGAGGCAGAAAAGGGCCTGGATAATTCTCACTTCTTGAACTGGTGTTATTTACTGGGACTGTTTCCTTGACTAGAAATCAGTCTTAAAGACCCCTACAAAAAAATTAATTCCATGGGTTTGGGATGCAGCAAGGTGCAAGCATGCAATGGTGATACACCATGGTATCTGACATCAAAGCAAGGTGCTTGGGTGTAGAGGAGAGTTCAGAGTCTGGATCCTGACTGTATACTTGACTGTTTAGAGGTGTTGGAGTCCCCAGGAAACTGTACGGGACTCCATGGGCTGGGAGATATGAAAGGAGCTGGCAGGACACCACAGAGACATGACTTGTTCAGTAAATGACTTGCAAAGCCCTGTGGCTCTGGTGCAAGTCTCCCTCATCAGTATTAAAATCTGAGTGGAGTTAGGGCTTTATTCAGTCATATCTAGGCTTTTGTGGGATCTGGGCCACTGACCTCACAGGGATTCAGCAGCCAGAGGCCAGTGCTGCCAAGTGCTCTGGAGGCAGAGTTGACCAACACTGGGCTCCTCTCAGTGACCCATGTGCACACTGCTGACAGAACGGTGACTTCAGCTCGCCAGTTAAGTCTCTCCAAAGAGAGGAGGTGCCAGGCAACCTCTGGAGCTGCTGAGTGAAGCAGCAGCTTTATGAGACACAGTGCACTCCTAATTTCTGATGTGGCTTTCCCTTTTTGAGAGCACTGCTTTGATGAGAAAATGGCCTCCTTTCCTCTCCCATCCTGTTCTGGGAGAACAATCTTCATGCTGTTCAGCTTTTTTTCTTTCGTTCTGTGCTTTCTGCTTTCTGGGCTGGCACTACCCTTGCAGTTCCACACACCCAACCCTCTAAGCAGTATTCCTTGCTTTGTGAGAGTGAATGTTTGAGTAATCCAGGTTGCCCAGATAAGGTAGTTGTGGTTTTCATTCTGACTCTGCTAGCTGATAGCCAGTATCATACTGGAAATCACGGAGTGTCTCTATCTCAGTTCTCCGCTGGTGTGTAGGAATTTCTCATTGTGGCATTCAAAGGATTTTTTGGGGTTTTTTTTGTTAAATACAGAGAAAGCATTTCTCTACTGATGCACAATATAACCTTGGAAAGTAGTTTCAGTCTCTGTGCCTTTTCTCCCAAAACACTAATGTTTAATTCTATGTAAAAAGCATATTCCAACAATGGAAAATAGGTTTTTTTTAAACTTCTTTAAATTTATTTGTTAGTAGCTAAAGCATACACTGAAATCACTTCTATTTTCATATACTTGTTACAAGATTTGTTTGCAGTTACTGCTGTGTGACTATTCCATATTTGAAAAAGGCCATCCAAGCTGTGTTGGATGTTTTTAATTGGACAGAGTAGTAGCAGAACTGGACTAGATGAAGCTGCTCTTAGGATAAGGAGTATGATATAAAGAGGAGTTCTTACTGTTGGGTTCCTGAGAATCAGCCTTCCTCACACTTAGACTCAAAGACAGGACTAGAATATCTGCAAACAGGAGCATGTGAGGCTCACAAGTGCTTGGCTGTGCACTTAGAAATATGCTCCTTCATTATGACCATTACAAGCATGTAATGCTTTCATGATTAGGTATCAAGATCACCTAACTGGTGATCTTAAATAAGCAAGGCAAGAGAATTAAAGCCTCTCTGGAAGGCTGGAGGAGCTGTGTCTGTTTGACAAGTGCTTGCAGATTTGCTTCAGAAACCATGGATTGAGTTTTCACCTTGAGGTAACTGGCAGAGACCAGACACTGAATATAACAGTTTACTGCTGCCTTGGGTTTCTGCTTCCACAGTATGAACCATTTAATAAAGACCATGATACAATGGAACCTTCTGTGTCTTTGATGCTAGAGTACTGAAACTGGCTGCAGTCACAAGCCATAAAAGCTTATAGCCCTGTTATTTTTCCCTATATTTTAGATTTTTGTCCCCTTTTAGGGACTTTAAAATTAGTCTGATTGCTTTTAATTGAAAAAATGTAGAAGGGAAAAATAGGGAGCACTTGCTATGCTCTCCTCATTCCCTCTGTTACCTAACTGGGGCTCTGACAACGCATGAAGCCATCAGTAATTTTTTTTTCAAGACTTGCAGACCATTAGCCCAAACAGTTCTTTGATTTCTTAACCATGTCCTCCCAGCCTCCTGTGAGCCACAGCTTCACTATAGATACATAATTCATTATCTGGAAAGCTGCTGTTTTAATGTAATATTAAACAGGCAGCAGCTCAGCAGGTGTCCCCAAGGTAAGGAAGGCAGCTTGCTGCTGGCAGCTGCTGCTGCCTTTAGGCTTATCAAGATTTCTTTGTTTTGAAACAGAGACTGGAAGGCTTTTTAATGCATGCCCTGTCATTGGCTGAGCAGATCCTGGTTTCTGGCTGTTATTCTGCCTTCGACTACAAAGACAAATTCTTATAACACATTCTGCCTGCAATGACTGTATACAGTTCTGTGCTCTCAAGAAAGGAGTGGGGTGAGGAGAGAGAAAAGGCTCACAAGGCAGATTTGTGTGCCCTGTTTCCTCCTTGCATTTTTCTTATTGGACCAGCCGGGCTCAGTGACTCTGTGCAGCAGCCCAACTTATGTCAGCATTTTCAGAATGGACTTTCTGCTTCTATAAGCATAAAAATACACAAATATATTGCCTATAGAGGGCATTCCAAATAGTGAGGGTGATATTCTGCTGGTCTCATGCAAGTTCTAGTCCTTTGTGGCCTAAATGTGTGTAATTAGATTTAATTTATGTTGCTCATACCACTGGCAGAATCAGCTCATGGCAATGCTGACATTTCCATTCAAGTAGTATATCACAACAAGCACTGAGCAAGGCTTTTTTGTTCTTTGGAATAAGAACTTCATCTTCTGTATTTGAGCATCATAAAATATATTGATGGTTGGGCTCCCCCAGAATATGTGGGTCTTAAAATGGCCAAGTGTAAACTCCATGTGCAATGTTTCTTGCTCTAGGTGTAGTTACAGATTTGGCTGCCCAGTGTGGTCATCCATCAGCAAATATGTTCTTGCCCCAGGAGAAAGTTGCTCTATTACACTTGGTTGCTGTACATACCTGTGTTAGCCTCCAGGACTTTTGGGGCAGGTTCCTGTGAGTTGTAATGTCTCCTGAGCATTTGTCTCCTTTTTGTGCTCCTTCGTGGAAATTCTTGTCTTTTCCCCTGTTAGTAAAGAGACTCAGTCTTTCTAGGAACAGTGACCTAACTTTCATCAGTCACCTTTGCTTGAAACATGACAGACCTGTAAACTTTCAAATAACACAGGATTGTTTAGAGGACTTTTTGGAAATATAGTGTAGCCCTCAGTAGGTGTCAATGTGCTTTCCTAAGAGACTGTGAGTGCTGACAGAGTGGAGAGGAGGCTGCTGAGGTTTTCACATACAGGGATTTCCCTTCTGCCAGCTAATGTTCTGGATGAAGACTATCAGGACCACAGTGCCTTGCAGATCTGGGAAGACCCATGAAAGTTCAAGGATTTCTGTGGGAAGGATGTCACTTTCTGGGGTTTGCCCTAGCCCAAGTACTGAGATGTTCAGGTAGGAATGTGGTACCAGCTCAGAAGCTGCTGTTTGGAGGAGCTGGGCAGCAACAGCTCATTGCTGATTGATGCTGGTGAACCTTCTGCACTGTGGGAGTGGAAGCTTGCACAACAATGCTTGAGGCAGTTCTGCTGTGCTGGATGACAATGTGAAGAGTCCCAAACCCTGAACTGTCCTTCTATGAGCAGCCTGCCTGAACTGGGATCTCTAAGGTTATGCAGCTGAGCTTTACTCCCTGCCTCTGCAACTCAACTGTGTCAGCTTGTCAGATGAGACACTGCCTCTGATGGAAACACACAACTGTCAGGATGGGATGCACTGGAAGGGTACATCTGTATGGAATATCAGCAGTGAATGTGGCAAGACAGAACTTCCACTGGGAAATCTGGAGTCAGAAGCATTCTGTGCAACATTCCCTTGAACTTCAGTGGGAACAAGACCACCAGCTGAAGACATTTCTCAGGATGACTTCTTGTTTACCTAAGAGGGTTTTTTATTTCTTGTTTGAATCTGATCTAAACCAACATGTTTCTGAAAAGTGAGATTATATCAGCTAATAATTAACCACTTCAAAGCAACTTCTGTAGGCGTTCTGATAACGCTGTTAACTGGGAGGAGTTTGTCCATTGCCAGTGAGTGGACAGAATTAGAATTGATGTTTTTAAGCATTATTCTAGAAACAGTTGTCCTAAAGTACAAAAAATTGAGACTCAGCTTTTTGCATTGCCAGCCTGGAGTCCTTTAGCCATCCACAGTTGTGTTCTGATGGCTGCAGTGCCAGGCCCTAGTGACAAGCATGTTCTTCCCATTTTTTCCCAAGGAGCGTTGTTGTGACAATGAAGAATGCTGTCTGCTACACAATCATGTTTAGAAGAGTTATTGATCACTCAGTGCATGGCCAGATACAGGAGGAGACTGCTGTAAAACTGTTAGTCTGTGCAAACTGTAACAAGGCTACAGACTTGGATCAGAATACCCCTGATTTCTTAAGTTTGGATGTGGATCAGCAGCCCTTCCATCTGCATTGTCTCATCATTAGTATTGGCAAGGGTTTCCTCAAACTTGTCAACGTTTTGCCAAAGGCCTACAGTATATATGCTTTCACATTTCAGTCCTTTTTCTGTGCTAATGTGACAAATAGCTTCATTTTTTGTAAAAACAAAGTCTGCAACTGTTGAGTCCTTAATGATAGTCCATTAATTTGCTGCTGCCAAAACTCTGCTTGTAAAGCTTCAGTTACTTTACTAAAGAAGATAATAATGTTCGTAATTGGTTGGCTTGAATTTCTGCAGTACTCTGTATTCAGTCTACAGAGAATCAGAGTCTTTATAGGCTCAGCTAAAAGCTCTGGCATCTGCAGCCTGAGCTTCACCAGTGGATGGCTTCTTTTCCTTTCTCCTTAGTTCAAGGTTCAGAGCGCTGACTAACATGAAATTATTAAAAATAGATAAGAATTCACTATTCTGATGTTATGGTAAGTAATTTCGTGTCAGAATATAAAATTTTCCTCAACTTTTGTTTTTGGTGTGAGAGATTTGGAGAAATTTATGAGAATTAGAAAATTACTTGTGGTTGCATGGTAATGCATAAAAATTATCCAGTCATTTTCATTCAGATTTTTCAAAGCATAAAGTACCATCATCTTTGGTCAGGAAGGAATTTCCTCCCTTATAATAGCATGTAAACATAACCACAGTTGGAATATATAATGTGATACTTTCTTCAGAAGTGTTGAGCACTTGCTGCTTTGGAGAACCATGTGGAACCATATGGCCTGTTTTGCCTAGTTGTGCTGCTATTTTCTGAGTGTTTCATACATATATTTGTAACTTTTTTTGTACCCTCAAATTAAGTTGCCTTAATTTAGATGCCTCCTGTGATGTGCCTTGTAGGGACAGACACAGCTCCCACCAGCTGGCTTAAATTGCCTCCTTATGAGTGTGTGGCTTCTGCTGGCCTAAGAAAGAATTCATTTCCTCTCCTTTCAGATCAGAGTAGGCGCATAGTCCAGGCAGTTCCACACCATCACCATAAAGGACTGGGCTTATTGTAACTCTCTACACCTGAAATACACTGAGGAAAAACAGTAAGGGTTAATTTTCTGGAGTGGAAGAGAGGAAGGTAATGGAAAGCAGCCTGCTGTTGGTACAAGGCTGTCTGCAGAATATATTGGGGGAAAAAAAATTTCTCACTCCCCCTCATCATCCCCACTTGCCATTACCAGGTCTTCTTCCATGAGGGGATGAAATTACTTCTTTCCCCCCCACCACCAGCACACCTGTAGAGAGGGGTAGAAGTTGTCCTTTTGTTATTCTAAGACATACTCATCATGAGGTAAACAGCTCCCTGAGAGCTGGTGACATGACAGATTCTAAAGGAAAGGTTTGTGAGTTCTGGAGCACAAGTGTGTGTAAATGGAAGAAGCTGAATTGCAACTATGCCTAGGCTCCCAACTCTTTCAGATTCTTTTCCATTTCAGATTTCCATTAGGAGCTCTGGCAAGGAAAACAGCATTAGCATTGACAGCGGCAATGCTATACCCTAAATTTGTCTGCTTTGTCAGTAGACAGTGCTGTAAGAGGCAGTGCATGTGCCATTGCACAGTGAGAGCTCCACATAAGAACCCTCTGTCGGTTTTCATGCAGGCTTTGAATTGAACATGCTCAATCTCCACAGTTACCTCCTATCAGGAAACATCCTTTGAGTCAAGAACCAGAAGGGTTTAGAGTAGTCTAACTCCCGAGGCATCTTTGAACATGACTAGAATATTTGTACTCTGGCATTCACACTTGGGATTGAAACATGCAAGTTGCAACAAAGGTCAAGTGGTGTTGTGCAGCTCCTAGAAACTGCTGGTATAGTAGTTGTTCCTCATGTTAATTATTGATCAAATATTGATTGTCTCCTCTTTGTGACCCTCCTTGCTGGCCTCCTGAACTAGCTGTGACCACATTGGAAAGTTTTCATCCCTTGCTCCCAGCTAGTAGAGCTGATAAAAAAGCAGTCAAAATGCAGCTTATTTATAGGAATACTGTACAGCATTGGGGGCACATTTCACAGCTCCTGAAACCTCTGTATTTGAGGAGGCAGTGTGATCATTGTTAATGTCTGTTCCTTCTCTGGAGCAAAATAATTGTAAGCAGAAGGTGGAGGTATGGTGCCTGAGCTGTGCTGGTACAAGGCAGATGCTGCATCCCTGAAAAAATGTACTTAGTCTCATGTTATGCCTGGGCTCATCTGAACTCTAAATTCTGGACTGCTGCAGTCCAAGTGGCCTGTCCTTGACTGTGAAGTCACTTCAGCCAACCTAAGCTGCATTTTGTGGCCACAGGGAGCAGCACATCCCAGGCAGCACAGGAGAAGTCTCTTCTCTAAAGTTCTCTTCTCAAACAACTGGAAATGGGGAGATATGAGAGCATGGGTGTACTGGTATCACAAATATGTTTTTAATGGCAGAAGTATAACTTAAAAATGACTGAGCCTTTTTTACTGAAACTTTGGGAAGTTCAGACAAGGGCAGATAAAGCACATTAAGGAAAAATCATCTCAATTAGATTCAAACATTACACAGCACTGAACTCATGTAAGCAGGTTTTACGAGCAGAAGTTCAAGGTGAATCTTGTGTGCAATTCTGCTTGCTTTTTCTTGAAGAGTACTTGAAGTTATTTTTCTCCCTTCCTCTTATCTTTTTTTTTTTCCTGCTTGCCATGGTTCCTGGAGTGTGACATCACTTGCTAGCATTTGGCCTACCTGGAATATGGTTTTTGTTTATTTCCAAAGTACTGCTTTATTTGAAGTGGTTGGTAGTCTTAAACAGTGCTTCACTTTAATTAATAGATAAAAGTGTAGAGTAATAAGGTCACATGCATTATCAAGGAAGACATCTCCAGGCAGGAGAGTCAAGCTAGGTTTTATGGAGAACAGGCCAAAGATTTAGTTTAATCTTAATTTCTTTCATATAGTTTTAGTAATCCTACACTTGATCCTGACACAGATCACTGGCCTTAGGTTTATAAGGGTTTTCTGTAGTCCATGTACTAGTACAGAGAAGCTTTATTAGTGACTCTGTTCATGTTAAATCTTGTCAGATGTTTTTGCATAAGAAACCACAGTTCTGAGGTCTCATCTCTTTGTTGGTGCATTTTTAAAGCAGTTTAATGGCTTCTGAAACCACAGAAGGCAAGGGAGGGGAGAAGAGATCACAGGGCTTTTGGATTGCTTAATAGATGGCAGTGGCTTTGGAGTGTTTGCCTGCTTTTGCTTTATTCTCTGCGATGAGGTTTAAGATACAGTATCAAAAAACCATTTACAGACTCGTCAAAAAATCCTCTGCAACGATTTTGACTTGGAAAATTTTATCAACTTCTATTTGTAATTACTATGGAACTTGGTGAAATAAAAAGTGCTTGAGGAAATTAGGCATTTAATATTTGACTGAGAAGTCAATGAGATTTTAGTGCATGCTTGTAAATCCTGCCCTAAGAAAATGTGAACTTGTGTCAGTTTGAACTCAACTTCCTCATTACAGTAAGAGGTATTTAAGATTTCCTTTTTCTCACTGCCACAACTAAATGAATATTGAATGCTAAAATCCCCCTAAGCTCCTTCCAAACTGTGGAAATGAAACACCTTTCACCTACAAAGGTGCCTGTTTCTTTAGGAAAAAATGCCATTATGTTGTCCATTGGAGGTGTGAGATGGTGAATGTATTTTGATTCAAAGCTTGTTTCTTTCATTTGTACTCCACATGATAATAAATTCTTGTGCCTTGTTTTTTCTTAGTTTTGTGTGCCTTTTAAAATATGCATTTACTCAGCTCCAAATCAACTTTCAACTCATATAATCCATATATAGATAGATGGGTGGGTGGGATAGATGGACAGATACAAACAAAAAAATCATGGCAAGCACCCATCGCTGTTTACTGCACTGTTTAATTCCTTTCAAATCATAACCATGCTGGGAAACCCCCAGTTTTCCTTGCTTTTATCTCACTCAACTACTTCAGATTTTGCTTACTGGTTTTTTCTGCTCTCAGGCAGCCTAAATGGACTATTTAAAGATGGGTTTCATATTCACAGCAACTTTTCCTTTCTATTAGAGAATAATTCAGAAAAAAAAAAAGGTAAAAGAAAGACGTTTAAACTGATGTTGATGGTAGGTTAACCCAGGATTCAGCTGTAACAGACAGGGTCTATCTCCAGCATTCAGCTCTGGAAAACCTTTGGTTGGGGTTGAAAGTGCTCAGGGTAGAGGTTCAACATTAGCTTGACTCAAAGGTAAGAAGACTGAAGGAAAGGAATTAGGTTTCAAATGTCTATTCAAAGCATTCTTAATGAACGTTTTGCTTATTCATTGATCCAGACTGGTTTTCTTTGGTGGTTTTTTTTTTTCCTGAGGTGCAAAGAAAGATTCCCTCTAACAGAGCTGCTCTTATTCTTGACAGAATTCATCTCCTCATTTTTCACCTTCTTTCATGATCAGAGAGATCTTTGAGCCCTAAATTCTGATACTCACCTTGAAGTCAATCACAAAGCCCCGGTTAGGGAAGATGAATCATTGCAATTGTTCTTTTCAGCAGCAAGAGCTAGTTTGTGACCATTTGTCAAGACCTTTGCTGCTGCTTGTCTGCAGTCTAAGGCCTCCTGTCACTACTTGCTGTAGCACTGAGGGCAGACACGTCAGCTGGACCTTGTGTTTGCCACCAGCCTCCCTTCCCCAGTGCATGGCCAGCTGGATTTCACTCACTGAAACACCCCAGCTGCTGTCCACACCAAAGCAGTGCAAACAAACATGCCAGTGTGGACACATACAGGGGTTACTGTCATGGTGTAACTCCTCAGGAGGCTCATGTGAGGACAAGGCACGAGCACATCAGTCAGAAGAATGATGTCAGACATGGGTGAAAGGGAGGTGGAAGTAAAAGAAGTTACTTCAGCAAAGAAAGAAGCTGCCAGCTTCAGAACTCAACAGCTTTGCTTGAGAATACAAAAGTTCCTCCTTTTACATGCAATGAGGCAGTCTCATCTCCCATGCAGAAGTCCTGTCCTGTTCCCCTGAACTTCTCCATACAGACAAAGGGGAGCTAAGGCTTGGCTTCACAAGAGATCCTAAGAAGGTTGAGTGAATGAGGCTCAAGGCAAACAGAAAATTCCAGCTTTTCCTCGTTGGAAAGAACTGTATAAAGGCAGAGATGCAGGCTGTCTCTTGCAGGATCTTTGAACAGGACCACAGGGCAGGACAAGTAAGTGTAAGAAAAGGATACCTTATGTTCTGCACATTCCACTGAATGCCTACCTGTGTAAGAATGGTCAAAAAAAGAATTTTCAGTAAACAGGGCCTTGAAGAGTAGGATGTGACTCCTGCTGCTGTTGAAGTACCCCATCTCACCTTTAGCAAGATTCAGCCCCAGTGGTTTTGCATTTGACCTTCCCTTTTTGGGAGCATGGGGGGAAGCTGAAAGGAGGATAATTTCTGCAGGCTGGGAGGTGGACATTACTTTGAGGTGACTGCTGCCATTAGCAGGTCATGGCTCCCAGGTGTGTGAAATGAAGAAACCATGAGTGGAGGCAGAGGAGAGCAGTTCTGCCAGCCTGAATTAGTCTGCTCCTGGAGAGAGAGCATTTGTGCACTGCAGCTGGGGGCCTGGAGCTAAACCCTTCCCCCCAGACAAGGATGCCTACCAGGGTATGCAAAGCACTTTGACAAAGGTCAAAGGGACAGGGGCAGCAAAGCAGTAAAGTCAGCTGGGACCTGCAGCCCTTTGGATGGGGAGCAAAACCAAACAAGTCTCGTATTCCTTCTGGGCTCCTACATTTCTGTATATATGACATGGTTGCCATCACCTTTCCTGCTCTCCAGGTTGTTTGGTTTCTGCATGCCTGGATGAGAGGCAAATAGAGCTGCCACCTTGCTTCATGGATGAAATCCAGTGCATCTTGTCCAGCATACACAGGAAGTCCGCAGCAGGCAGCTGAATACAGGATTCCTGGTCACAGGCTAATACTAAAGCAGGTGGACTATTCAACCCCAGAATTAAGACCCCTGTTCCTGACACATCTTTTGAGATACTTGCACTCTGTTTGTGTTTGCAGACAGTTTTATTTTGTCTCTGGTCTGGATATGAAAGTAGCTTTGAGCAAAAGGACTGGAATGTCTACCCATGGCAATCCTGAGCTATGCAGGGTTTGTGTCTGAGGCCCAGTCTTGTTTATATGGAAACTTGATTAAAGATGAGTGAGAAATTCTCTTCAAGGGTATGAAAAACCCTTGTCTGTGTTTAAAATCATTAACAGAGTGTTCTTCCCTGTCATGGTGCTGAGTAGCCAGATGCCTTATTTGATTCATACAATAGAAGCAGAGCTTGTGTGCTTCAGGGTTAGAGTTTAACACCAACCATAGTAAGGGCTGGAGCTCCCTTAATGGCAGAGAAGATAGGTGAATTCAGTAGCTAAATATGAACTTCATTCTGTTATGAGATGCAAAACTAAAATTTTGTTTTCAAGTTTTTTCTGGGCAGGAAGCTTTGAAATTGTTTTCCTAAAACAATTCCTAAAGTCTAGTGTGTTTGAATTGGTAGTGTTGTGTTTCCAATTCAAACCTGAAATCCATGACAGGATCCTGCTTTTTGTCTGAACCCATGGAAGAAATCATCTGTGAATTTCAGGTATAATTCTAGACTTCAAAGAAGTTGTGACATTGTTTCCTTGGACTGTTTGGTTTTTGTTTGTTTGTTTGTGGAAGTTGTTGGTTTTTTGTTTGTTTTTTTTAAGAAGATTTAGGTGCTTGAATTTGGCTGTTTCTCATTCTTGTGACTACTAAGACTGAAAAAGCTGTTGAATGACATAACAGTGTAGAGAGATGTGTCTGACCTCTGCCTTTTAGTAACCCCTAATTTTACTGCTTGATGCCTCAAAGATGCAGTGGAAGGAACTAGCCAAGTGTACAAAGAAGTATGAATAAAATGTTATTAAAAAAGAAAAATGTTTACAGGTGGGTCTCCATGCTCTGCCACTGCAGTCGCATCATGCTAACATAATAAACAATTCTGAAGTGCTTATTATTATTTTTATAATTATTTCTAATCTGGCCTTCGTGCGTGGAGTTGCCTTCATTTGCTTGTACTTAAATGTCTAGTCACTACTGGCTCTCCCACAGGCAGATTGGAGGGTTGTGACCTTGCTCCTATTTCAACTTTCCGTGGGGAAAGCCAAATAGGGAGGAACTATATGTATTCTTTGGTAGAGTCTCAGGTCTGGTGTGTGCAGAAATCTTTTTTTCCCATCGAGATTTTGCTTTTTGCAAACTCAAATAGAAGTAAAAATGTTTTGGGTTTTTTTTCCCCCTTAAATGCTTGCATAATAACTGCCTATGAAGGTTTAGAAAGCAGCTGGCTGGTCCAAAGTGACATCTTAGAGGAAGGGGACTTGCAGTCAGGTCCCTCTGGTACAGTGATTCCTTGGGAAGATGCTGATGCCAGTATTGCAGAAGTCCAGTAAGTCATCTTCATCCTCTGCTTATTGTGCTCCTTATGGCAATCTTAGTATGGGTTAGTGCAGCTAAGTCCACTAAACTTGCAGTTTGTGATTAATTCTAAGATAAACTTCTGCTCTCTTCTTGCCCTTCATGGCTTGGATGGGCAAGATCTCAGCCGATCTCTTAAACCTTTAAGAACAAGGTGTATTTTTACCTTGACCAAACTTAGTTGTTTGCTGTTGGTGGGACCCATACAGTAAATGTCTTCTTGAGGCTGTTTAATTCCTTTGAAGAATTCTGGCCTAGCTTGAGCTCAGGCCATCCATCTGTCAAATGCCACATCCTGAAATGCATTTCTGATGTGTGTTGAGGGCTATGGAAAGCCTCTTTCAATCACATCTCCTATGAAACATTTGATTGTGGAAAAGGGCATGTCAGTAGCTCTGCTGGGTAAGGTGCAAGAATTAGACTTCATGACCTCTGCTTTCACCAAGGCTGAAGATGTTGGTAAAAGAGATTTAGGCAGTGACAGGAATTTCCCAGACTGCAGTTTCCTGTACAACCAGTTCTGTATGCAAAGGATGAAGTATGTCATCCTTGCAGTGGAGTATGGTGGGACATTGATCTGTTCAGATGCCTTCATCCTAGCCTTGAGCTAGAGAGCTGTTCTCTTTATATACCTTAAGGAACATAAATAATTCAGTAAATTTAAAAATGGGACACTGTCCAAGAAGATTTGGGCATATGTGGGGAAAAAGCATCATGGTTTTTGTTTCTTAAGCTGCTCATCTAGTCCCTGGTGGCTGTTGTTTCTCCTCTGCCTCAGTTTCCCAGTTCAGTGAATTGCTTCTCGGAGAACCACAAAATACTTCCCAACAGATCTCATTTTACCACTTCTACTTTGCAAATCAGTAAATGTTCTGTGAGTGTGTCAAGGCAAGAAAACAATTAATAGCAAGAAAAAGTACTTCCTTGGCTTGCAGGCAGCTCCCAGCTTGCTTCTTTCCCCAGATTAGCAAGGATTTAAGAAGCACATGTTGTGTGTATGCTAAATCAGCTCTGCAGAAACCACAGCATACCATCATCCTGCTCTTATCTCTGAATTCCAGGGGCAGGCAGCACAGGCGGCAGCTTTAGCTTTAGGAGGTGCTGAAAGCCATGTAAGTGTGGAAATGGCAGTGACACACAGCTCAGATGTTATCTCTGCAGCAAAGCCAAAGGCAGTTTCCATAGTGATGGAGAAGCTCCAGCCACTGGGGATGCAGCTGCTGAATCGGACAGGATCAGCAGCCTTTTCATTAGAGCCTGTTCTAATAAAGCTTTTATGTGTTTGTGGCACTCACTCAGTTGCATCCAGCTCTGGAACACAAAATAAAGGATGAGGGGAAGATGTAAATTGTTGGAGTAAGTGCTGACCTAAAAATGAAACAGGAAAAGCAGGGTCAAAATGTTTCAAGTATTGGAGTATCCACAAGGGACAGTTTTTTGTGACAGCTTGAGTGAATTTAATACTCTGGTCAGTGCTTTTCTGAGATGTTGCAGATTAATAGCTCCTAAAGTTTTTACATCAAGTAGAAGAGTCAGAATCATATCCTCAGCTCTTAACTTTTTTCTGAATTGGATTCAAAATCATAAAGGGTCTCTTTCTCTGTAGAGATTATAAATATCTCAGAGACTTGGGGAAAATGGACTTCAACATCTGAAGCATTTTAAAATGTCTTACACTTCACTTGGTCCCTCTTTTGGGTAAAAATCTCTCAATACCAAAGCACAGGTATGTGAAATTAATGCCTTGCTTTTCCTATAGAGTCTTGCAGCCTATGCTTTCACTTTTCTTATTGCTGAGACAGTAGATACATCATCTCCAGGTTTCCCACACTGGAAATGCATGTTTTGCACTTCTGCTTTGATCTTCTATCAGCCTGTGCTCTGTGGGTGCGGCAGCACATCAGCAGGAATTGTCTGTAAAACTGCTCAGTTGAAATAATAATCTGATTATTTTGACCGAGATTTTTGGTGGTGTTAAAATTTGGTTGCTCTCTTCTGAACTGGATACTAAAAGAGATTTGTATTCTGTCTTTCAGGTGGTGCAGGGGACCGGGAAAAGATGCCTGTCAATCATGAGGCTTTCCTGCTCATGGCTAATTCCCAGAATGAAATGGAAGATTGGGTGAAAGCCATCCGACGGGTTATATGGGCTCCATTTGGTGGAGGTATTGCAAATAGCTCACATGCACATAAATTAAAACATTTGCCTCAAGGTAAAACATATTCTTGTGATACTAGGATATGTGTAACCCTGTAAAATCACTGAGATGTCTAGATAAGCTCTTGATTGTCTGAAGTGTTTTGAAGCAAGGGATGGGGTTGATTTTGTAATTTATTTTTTTTGGGTTTTGCTAGGGGATGGACAGGAATGAAAGCGGAGTGTACATCCACAGTGTATAACTTTCTCAAAAATGGGTGATGTTAACAAACATACTACTATTGGTCTGGTTTCAGTTCTTGACAGCAAAATATTCTGTGGAATAGTATGGGAAAGAAGGATTCTGTCCAGTTATCTCAATTTTCTTCCATAAGGGCAGATGCCCATCTCGAGCATCCATACAGCCAGAGACAGCAAAACTGTAATGAAGTTAATGTAGGGGCCAGGCAAAGTTTCCACTGGCTGCAGTGGGGGTGTAGCCTGAGGAAGAAGAGGGTCAGGCCGAGAGAACACCTGCAGGGTAATACAGCTGTTGACATCCCTGCAGTTAGAATGGACACAACATCCCGACTTTCACTGTTGATGTTATACCACAATCTTTGAATGCTCAAGTCAATAGATTAGATAGGAGTTGTTTTTCTGGTTTAGCATAGAACAAGGACTCACAGATGTCATCTTCTGGGCTTGGTGTTGGTGACAGCAGCTACTGGCCTGGTACAGATATTGTGCTTTGAAGTGACTGGGGTGCAACTGATGGAACTCATGCAAATAATGGTATCATATGCAGATAGTGCTGTCAGCCTCTTTTGAGAGGTACAGATTAAAAAGTGCCAGATAAGAGTTAGGTAATGCAATTGCTCTTGCTGAAATTAAGTTAGTAGATCTAGGGGGGGAAAAAATGACCTTGATGTACAAGACCCAGTTTGTGTTCGTCACTATTGTCCTGGGTTTGGGTTTTTTTGGTTTTTTTTGGTTTGTTGGGGTTTTGTTTGTTTCAAGTGACTCCTGAAATTTGGAGTCTCTGGGTAGCAGCACTTGGTTTTCTGGAGGAGACACAATCTGTATTGATGTATTGATGAATTCTTTCCAAGTCCTTATTTCACTTGGAAGAGAGGGTATAGTACAAAAGTTAGCTTGTGTCTGATCTGAGGTTACATGCGATGTTGTTGTGCTATGGGCAGAAAAAGCCCACTTTGCTAGCAGAAAACTGTTCCACCAGAATTTCTCCTCAGACTTGAGTATGTGCTTCTTTTTCTTCTCTTCTGAATTCCTGTCCACAGTGAAGAGTCTTTTAGACTGAGGTCAGTGCAGCTCCTCCATCAGAAGTCTGAGAATCTCAGAGCTGGTATTTCTGTAGCCATTTGTAGTTGACCTTGCGGTGTGTATTTTATAACTTTCCAATGTGCATTCAAGGAATACTGTGAGGGAAAAGCAGGCATTCAGTCATGATAAATGGTGCATTCTTAGCAATATTCATCTTTAGGGCATGATATTGTCAACACTGCTGGTATCAGTGGAAATTTGGCTTCATGTTTTGCTTGTGTTTTCTCAGTCTCTTGAAGTAGTTTCAAAACAAACATCTTTAAATATTAAAATGATAAATAATTTAAAATACTATTATTTTAAAAACAGAAACATGGGAATGGCACAAAGGTAGTGATGGATTTCCTTTTTGTTTGTTTGTTTGTTTCTTTGGGGCTAGTATTGTCCTAATTAATTGGCTATGTTTCTTTACCTTTGAATTTCTCTGCAAAGCAGTCAGATAATATTTTGGTCTTTTCTTTAAATGAGGCACATACTCCTACATTGATTCCAGGAACTGGAGCTTTACGAGGCACCTAAAAACATAAAATGAAATAATGAGACTGGGGAGATTAGAGAGTGCAAGAGGGAATATAGCAGCTTCTGTTTGTTGCTATTTTCACATCCTGCAGACTTGATCTGGTTCAGTGATCAAAGTCAGCAAAGGCTGCTCTGGCTGTTGGTGAGAGGAGCTGAAGCATTGTGGAAGAGAGGCACTGGTGTTTGCAGAGTTGGAAAGAATTGCAGTTGTGCATCAATGTTTTTTTTCTCTCTGTGGATAAAAACTGGCTGAGCACGTGGGTACATGCTGGGCACTCAGTCCAGCCTGAGCTCTCTACCCTAACACTCAGCTGCATTAGCCTGAAGCTAGCTTCAGCATGCCTGTTCGTAATCCAAGCTAGATCTGCAAGAGCAGATTCTTACACCGTGGCCACTTCTCTGAGCTGGTGAAGTGCCAGCTGCTGTCAGGAGGGGTCCTCTAACCCCAGCAGCCTTGTGTTCCACCACCCTTCATTCTGCTGGTACTGGAGGTGATGAGCTGTGCAGGAGTAAACGACCTGGCAGGAAATAAAAGGGGGGAGGATTCATTTGTAGGTAGATTGATTCCCTGGCCCTGCTAACCACGCAGCTGCTACACCAGTAATCCCAGCACAACGTGGGCAATAGGGAGATATGATGGTGTGGAGAGGGGCAGGCTTCTTCATTCTGACTCCAACCCACACATAAATTGGTTTAAAGAAACCATCCTCAGTTTCTTTGCACTTCAGAAAGAATTTATAGGAATTCCAATAACTGGGAAACAGTAAAGATATTCAAACTGTTGTTCCCAAATGTTTTTTGCCAATTTGGGTAAATGATCAAACCTATACCTTCTCCATCATAATCAGAGCAGGAAAGTTTCTCTGAGTGAAATTCTATCTTAACTCAAATGTGGGAGGACAATAAACATAGCTATCTCTGTTTTAATGGAATAATTTGAACTCTGCTTTGCCACCACCACTAATTTGAGAGCCAAGTCTTATCTATCAACACTTTTTAATATGTTAAAAGAAAGGGAGGAGTTAAAAAGCAGGCTTTATTATTAATATGCAAATATCCAGCCCTGGAGAAGGTTGATATGGTGTAAAAATGAATTATGCCAAGATAAAAGGGGAGGCTTAACCACACTTTAATCTTTGCTGATGTATTTAAGAAACATAAATAAAAAAAGGTTGAGGGTACCTTCTTATGTGTTGATGTGGGCATATGAACTGTGCTTAAAGGTGAACAGCAAAGGCTTCTCAAAATAAAACAGAAAACTCCCCAAAGCTGTTGAGGATCACAAATTACTGATAGAAGACACAGTCAGGTTTAAAAGCTATATGGAATGTGTTCTTTGAAATTCACTTCAAATGTGGCCTTAAAATAAAATCATACAGCACCTAAGATTTTTGAAGAAGAACTGTCTTGTTTATAGGGAAAATAATCTCTAACAAGTTTCCTTGAGTTTCCTCAATTCCTGAATTCTTGAGTCTAGTACATCTCATTTAGAGCAGAAGATTTTGTAAAATAAGATTTGTGAGAACTCCAAATATTTTGATTGTCCTTAAGAAAGAAGTTTGTCACAACGACTTGATAAAAGTGAGGTTTGGAGCACATTCTGACAGACGCTGATTGAAACTGTTTTCTCTATTTCTTCTTACCTCTGTGACAAATTTTGCTCCAAGTTTACAGCAGTAAAAGCTTGTCTGGAGAGTCCCTCTGTGTCCTACAGTCGTGCTGCTCAGTGGTTGCTCGTTCATGTGAAGTGCTGGTAGCAGTGCCACAGTGCAAACCCAAAGGGTTTGTGGCCTTAGGCTTGGGTGAGAGTCACCTTGGTCTTGCCCTCCCACACTGGATTCATTGGAAGTGTTTGATGTAGCTGGGGAGAGAGGACACTTGGTCTGTACAAGTGGTGGGACTGTGCTTCTAATCTGAGGAGGTGAAGCCACTGCAAGGGAGTTCCTTTTTGTGCACCTTCTTCATTGCCGTTTTACATCAGCTGTAAAACAGAGTTAGTCTAGGACAGAGTTTCTAGCCATGAGACACAAAACCTAAGCTTTTTGGTGCCTGAGTTGCATGCCAGGTGGCATAATTCTCTCACAGCACAGCATGGGGACAGAATCATTCTGTGCTAATCTTGATTTATGTTTGTGTTTGTTTTCTTCTGTTTATATATTCTGTCTTGCCATGAGCAGTTCCTCACTTCTGTGCCAGAAATACATGTCTCAGCCCCTTTCTTTCTCCATTACTTTATCCTAATTTCTCCTCCTCTTCATCCCAAGCTTTCATCAGTTACTTGTGATGGAGGGGAGGTGAAGCAGTTGGAAAGGATGTGTTTCCCTTAGGCAAACATGAAGAGTTTTACCTTGTGACAAAGTAATTGTGTTGCCAGAGCTTCATAGATAGTTTTTCTGCTCAGGAGGAATAGTCCCTGTTAAACTGGTGGGGTTTGAAGAAATATCCACTGAGGAAGCTGTGCTGCTGTCACTGATCCCAGACATCTTTCCCATATAGATAAACCATGATGTGTGGATTCTTATTCTTCTGCCAGCAAACAGTGCAGAGAATGTTTTTGGGGTTTGTTTGTTTGTTTGTTTGTTTGTGAACCAGGGGGAACCAGGGCTCTGTGAAATCATGTCATATATTAGGGGAGAGCTGAAATATGTGGGGCAGGGTGTCTGAGGTGTAATTTAATTCCTGGTTCAGTGTCCTTATGTGTTATGGAAGACTAGCCCTGCACAGGGCTAACTAGGGATCCTGCTTTAGATGAGTAAATGTCTCTGAGATAACATCTGCATGAGAGCAAACATGACTATTTTGGTCAGATATTGATATTAGATGCATATCCACCAGGATGCCAAACTGTTTAGCATCTAGGATACAACACTAAGTTTTGGGAGTCTTGAGTTTTAATGTTTCCACCAGTAAGATGGGAATTTTCCAGTAAGAGCAGCAAACACCTAGAGCCATGCCAGTGAATTTAAGATGTTAAATTCCACAGAAGTGGTAATGAAGAGTAGCAGGGAGGTGGCTTCTGTTATTTGCCCAGTCTGGAGATGCCAAAGTGGTTTCGACTCCCTTTGTTGTTTATGGGCTCCCGCAGAGTGGCAGCCTCTGCAGGATTCCTGCCTGGGTCAGGAGGAGCTGCTTCAGAGGTGTCAGGGTGGGCTCCCCGGGTGCAGGCTCCCCCAGGTGAGTGGGGAGTGGCACTGGCTGTTTGTTGTGCCTGATACCTGCTGTTATCTCTGTGCCGAGATAGCTGGCGCCTGCTGCAGCTTATCAGTGTTTGCTCTTGCTGCTTGCTAATGCTGGGAGATGGCCCAGCCAGGGGAAGAGGAAGATGATGGGGGTTATGAGGAGAGGTCTCTGCCCAGGACTAGGGGATGCCTGAGCCATCT
>PYHW01010736.1:1036166-1069795 GCA_013186435.1 Turdus rufiventris
TGAACAGTTATGGATGGTCATGAGGTCTACACCAAGAAAAAAATTGTGTTTCATGCAGCGCGCAGTTGAATTGTGAAACTCATTGTGACAAGATGCAGAAATAAAAATAATTAATTAAAAATAAAATTAGATGTATTCATTGAAGATAAGTCTACCTGAGCAGTCAAAGAAAGATTTCTGGAGGTAGTCACTATCTTAATATGCCCATTTTACCAAGAGCAGTTCAGCTTTAGATAAAATGTGATGGGGTTTGTTTTGCTTTCCCCTTCAGCTATGATGTGCCATGGAGAGCTGACAGTGGCTGTGCATTTGTTATACTGTTGGTGGCTGCTGCCTGTAACACACAGTCTGGCCAGTACCACCCCTACAGTGGTGGTTCCTCAGTGACTCTGTTCCTGTAATCATTGCATTCAAGTTTGACATTTGAGAGCTGACAGTCTTTAAAACACTGGTGGTTGCACATCCTGGCAGTGTATTAATGGGACAAACATGTTCCTGTGGTGTTTCTCAGCTTGCAGGCAAGTATTTTAATTTCTGTGTATTAGTCCTTTGATGAATGTTATGAGAATATGTGATTACTGAATGAAAGGGCATGGTAGCTGGCTCCTTGCAAGTTGCAATTTAACCATTTAGGAGTTGAGAAGGAATAAATTCACTCTGCCTCTCTTTTCCTATTTTCTTTCTAATGTTACCCTTCTCCCATCCACAGCTGCTCTTTTTTTCTTCTACTTCATCATTGTGTAATTGGACTTGCAATTTCCCCTTCTTGTCATCTCAGTTGCACGTTATAGAAGGGAACACTCAGCTCTTTATCACTTCTAAAAGTGTTCTTTAAAGGCTCACAAATTTACTGGAGTGTTTTACCTGTTTTACAAACAGGAGCTAAATGCTGTCCCTTTCCCAAGCACAGGAAAATTCTTCCCTTTCCTAAACACAGATGCTCAGGTTCAGCTGTTGCTGGAATTTAGACAATGACCTTACTGATTGGGTGGGGAAGCTGTAAGATGGTAAGGATTTTAGCTGGACAGGGGAGGAGAAAGATAAATAAATAGGAATTAGGTAACAGATTTTCATCATTGATTGAGTTTGAGGATGGAACAAAATGAAACCATATACAATTGACCTGGTAGTGAGTTTTGCAATTGAAAGTTAGAGACTGACAGAGGTATTTATGATGAAGTTTGATTTGGATCAACATCCATGTGTTCAGTGTTGATCCTTTCTGCATCTCAGAGAATGATTGTGTTTAGGTTATCAACCCTGGGATATGGGAAGGTTTGGGATATGGAAAAGTTTCAGGACATAAACTTGTTTGGCATTCTGAATGGGTAAAAGTGACTCATGTGCTAAATGTTGGCTGTGAGTCTGGATCACAATCCCTGCCAGGCTCCTGGATGGCCAGAAATCCAGGTGAATAATTTCATTCTGTACTAGAGGTTTCAGACTCCGAGATCCTTTCCTTTGAACCCACAGCTGGAATTCTCATCCATCTCTAGTGATGAGACACTGGTAGCAACCATTGCACTATGTCATAACTACTTTTTACTTTCCAACATTCAGAATTTTTGTAGAGCTTTTCTGTGCAGGAGGGGATCAACAAGCAGCACCACTTGAAAGAAGTGACCTGCTGATCGAATGCTTTCTACAGACACAGCTTCAGGCAAGTGTATGGATGTCTTTCAAACATAGAGAGACGTATGCAAGAGTCAGTAAGTGAAAAATCGTGTAAAATATGATCTTAGGTTGTTCTTAGAGAGAAAGAAGTTGTCCAGGGCACATTGGTCTGATCATTGCTTGCTAAAAGGCATTTTTTGCTGCTCTTGATGTTTTGTTCTCTAAATACTCTTGCCTTTGTTTAGAGACAACTGGAGCAACAAGCACAGGGGGTTGGCTGTGGGTTGAGAACACTGTGGTTAAGTGATGTTTAGGTCTGTTTGTCGTCTTTTCTCTGTGAGCACAGTTACAATCTCAGTTTGGAGCATAAACTGGTCAGTCCATCACTGGGAAATTTACATTGCTGCTTAGTTCCTTTCCTGGCATATTTTAGAGAGATGGGAAGACACATCACACAGAAGAATCTACTGTGGTAGAAAGGTGAGCATAGATATTTGCAAATCTTTAACCCAGAGTGAACTGTTTTATCAGTCAGTAAACAGAAGCCTGTTTATCCTCAAAAGATTTCATTTCACCAGTAAAGGTTGAGACCCCAAGCCCAGAGCAAGTGAGGGGTGTGGGGATGTAATTTTCTTCAGAGAAGGATCAGACCAAAGTGATTGGAGATGAAGAAAATGGGGATATTTCTTTACAGAAGACATTAGTGTGAGGTTTTTTTCTGCTGGGTTCAGCTCTGTGACTGATCATCTCTAGCCAGTTCATGGCCAGCTTTCAGCACATAAAAGATGTTAAAGTGTCCAGGTTTACCTGGGTTAAAAAATGAGTCTGTACAAGGTTCAACCTTATTGAAAATTAGGTAACTTCAGCTATGGTTCTAGCGTTGATACTCGGCCCTTTCTGTACAAATAGAGCAATTTCCTAGATCTGAGCTCCCTCAGATCTGCTTGAGTGTAACTGTATATTAGCTAATCCTCTAAGCCAGCATCTAAAAATACACACACCCCATGGGCACTTGCTAGACCTGTGCAAGCCAACAAGTTTGCTCACAGTCAGAGATGAGGAGAAATACTCCGAGTTCTTGCAGGTTCACCATTCCTGTCTGTTGCAACCAGACTGAAGACTGAATTTCACCCGAGTTAGATGCCAAGCCTGAAAAATACCTGGATTGTCAGAGGTTGTGTGAGCTGTAGTGAACTCTCCAGCCAATCTGGAGGCTTGTGGTGAGGTGTAAAGGCAGGATGCTTTCTGCCTGTTCTGGTAGCTGCAACAGAATAACTGCAGTGGTGCTAGCCCATGAGAGCTGGGGGCTCTCTCCCTGTAGTGACACTGGGAAAGAAAATGCCTCCAGCTCCACCGCAGCAAGTTCATGGGAGGTGTAATGTTTGAACAGTTTTATAATCCTAAATTGTTTTTTAGAAAATAAGAGCTGCTAAACTTTTCTACACTTAAATTCATACCAGCGGGGAAGAGGGAGTTCAGTCTTCATTACTCATTCTCTCCTTGGCACATGTGGGTGGGGAGATCTCCAGGTGAAAATTTCGATGACATTTTATATGCAATGTGGAAAATTATTTGCATTCTATTGCTACTCTTGCAGTATTAAGTATCCTTCTGGAGTCTGCAGCTCCTGCAATCCAGTGATTATGTGTGAACCTTGGATTTCATTTTTGAAAAATGTGGTTAACAGAGAAAGCAGGATCCAAGTGAGATGTGCAAATTCAAAACACAGAAGAACAAATTTATATATATATATATATAAATGTAGAGAGAGTTATTTTTATTCCAGTCTCATCATATTCCATAGTCTAAGTCATTAATTTTAACACCATGTTTTTAAAAGGACTGAGAGTTTCATACAAGAAGACATGTGCTACTAGTGGAGTGTGCAGCACAATGTTGCTGTCACAGGACACCTATAGCAGAGTTCCCTTGTGCAGGGAGCAGCACTGTAGCAGTTGCCATTTTCTGCTTTAGTTCTGGTGCTTATGTGATTGAACATGAGCTCCAGCTTTTTCCTCTCATCAGAGCTGTGTTTGCTCTTTGGAGAAGAGTTTGCATCAGCTTCATCATCTCATAGTATTGTAAGTTCTACTGAAGTCTGATCATGCTTTGAGTCATGCTGTGTTCTTGGGCACAGAGAAGCTGCGAATTTCACAGGTTAATTATACTTTGGGTGTAACAATATCCATGTTAAGCAGCATGAGTTTCTATTTCATCGGATACCTCCTTGTTCCTGTATTTCGAGAGATGGAAAACAGAAATGGAGAAGTGAATGGAAGGACAAAAGTCTGCATTTGCTATCTCCTGTGCTCCCATCCCAAACACTGAGTCTAGGCTCCACGATGTTATTAGCAGATGTGACACAATTTGAGGTATTATTCCAGTAGTGCCAGAAATTCTGGTGGTGTCTCAGCCATTTGCAAGTGGATTTGTCCTGCTCACCAGTTATCATTGTGGGCAGGCTCTCCCCAACCTGCAGCTGCTGTGCTCAGCACAGTCGAAGAGAGGATAATAAAAGGGTGAAGAATACTCAGGACCTCAATTGTACCTTTGGTTTAAGGATTTCCATCACTTTCTAAATAATCTCTAGTGTGTTTTAAATATTGTCTGGTGTAATGACTGGGCTTTTGGTGTCTAGCTGTGCAGTACCATGCTACTTATACTTAAGTTATACCTTAAATACCTAAGGAATGCCTTACCATCTTGCCATTCATGGAATACTTTGATTTGGAAGGGATCATCAAATCCCAGCTTCTGGCCCTGCATGTGACAGCTCCAAGAATTGCACCATGTTCAAGAACTGAAGCTTTTGATCCTGGTACTGCCTTCACTTACTGAGAGGCACTCTTTTCCTCAGGAGTTTTTGGTCACAACAGAGAATACAGCAAAATTTGTTGTGAGACAACACTGTCTTACTGGCTAGAATCTCATAACTTGTCTACTGTGTCAGTATCTACTGGGACATGTGTGTTCAAACTGGGTCAAACTGGTGTAGCCAAGCAAGGGATGGCCAATAAGTTCAGGTGAATGTACTCTGCGTAGTGACCACTGACATTTTAACAGCCAAAGCAGGTGAGCAGCTGTGGACAGGGTTTTTTTTGGTTAGTTTTTTCTTGAAGAGGGAGAAAACTTAGCTAATAGTGATAAAATTACTCAGAAGCCTGGTGCAAGGGTTTTGCATGGTGACTGCTGCAGATCTGCAGTCACATGAGTGCGTTTTGTGAATGGGTTGAGGGCTGACCTCTGTCTAACTGCACAGGGCATTGCCTGGTAAGCGTTTTTGTTAATGACATGCTTCTTACCCTGAGAGCAGGAGCAGGGGGGTGAATGTTTTCTGCAAGTGGAGTGCCTGGGTATTGGTTTATATGTAAGGAGTTGTACCTTCCTCTACCAGTTGTTCAGCTGAGCTATTAATTCAGCTTCTTCTCTGTAAAGAATTAAAGCAGAGGCAGTAAGCACCAAAAAACCTGCACAGGTCAAGGAGTGTAACTTTTCCCAAGCTTTGTTAGCCTTTCCAACGTGTCCCAGAGCTGTGGAGGTACTCTCAGAGCATGCTAAGGCTACTGTGGGGAAATGTTCCCCTCCAAAACGATGTTTCTGCTTGTGGTGCCTTGAAAGCAGATGGGAGGCCAGACCAGGGCACCAGGTTGCCTGCAGCGCAGTAATATTGCCTGTATCAGGAAGGATCCAAAGTCTGGCATGCAGACAGCAACTGTTGCTCAGCTTTTCCAGCTATCTAGAATAGATCTGACAAGCAATTAGAGCATGAATATATTACAGAGCCGATGGGGGATGCCTTTGTTAAAACTTGTGACCCATACTTAGCTGCTGTTTACATTGGCGGCTGCTTCGAGGGTGGGCAAGACCCTACCTGCCTGTCTTTCTGCTCTCCCCTTCCCTGCCGGAGCCAGCCGGGGAGCTCTGCATCCCATTGGATATTTCAAATGCTTTCTGCACAAGTCATAATTAATGCCGAGCCGTGGAGCTAAGACCAGATGTGCTGCCGAGATTATCTCCCAGGGCAGATGGGCTGCTCTGTGCTCCGCAGCGCTGGGTGCATGGAAAGCTGCCAGTGCTGGGACTCAGAATGTGTCTGATGCCTGAAGTCAGGACTTTCTTTCTCTGTCGCTCCTGCTGTCTGACACTGCCTGGTTTCTGCTTGAAGCTCAGCGCCTGTCATGTAGCGGAGTGCTGCACAAGAACGAGAGGTACGAGATGATTTTCCAGAGTTTGGATTTGTTATGGTTTTCTTTTGCTAGAGGAAAAACAGATATTTGAGTGTAGCCTTAGACAGAGGCTAGGAATCTTAAATAGGAGCTGACTTTGCAAAGGGGGAAGAGTGGGAAGGACACAGTCTGTGGCCAAAAATACTACTGGATACCAAGCTAGAATGTGCAGATAGCTCTGGGATAGTGTGTCTCTTTACATATATGCAGAATATTTAAATGGCTGTGTGTGCATGAGAGCAACCAGCTTCTAGTATATGGACAGTGCTCTTTCTGAGAATGGGGTCGGAAGACACCAAGTTGTACCACAGACTCGTTTGTGTGACTCTGAGCAAGTTATCTCGTCAATTTTTCTTGATTTCTAATTGTCTTTTGCTTCCTTCACCCCCCTCCCCCAATTCTTGCATTCTTTTGCTGGATTGCTTAGTTGCTCAGGACTATCTTTTTTTAGGTACATACGGCTCCTACCAAGAAACTCTTTTCTGTTGCTGCTGCAGTAATTCACGTTCTGTGTGCTTGGGTGGGCTAGGGGAGGGGAAACAAGTTAAAGATTTGTGTGTGTTTTGTGCTGTGGAAGCATATGCATTTCTGAATGTCTGCCCATGATTTTTTCTCAGTGCTTTCATGTGTGAGAGGGACAGATAAATGGGAACTCGCTCATGAAAGTGGGAAGGTAAAAGCAGGCACTTACCTGTGCAGGTGAGCACGTACACAATCTTTATATCCATAAACTGCCTGTCTGTGAGGCACCACATGCGTGCGCGGGTGTGAGTGCTACTGTACAGCAGCATCCAGGTGTAAGCCTGATTATCTTCCCACACATCTTCTAACGTGGTGCAATAAGCTGTGCATGCAGCTGACGTAGGCGAGCCTGGATTTTTCATATTTTGAGCAGATGCGGAGTCCTTACTCCTTCTGTATGAAGAAAATCTACCCAAAACCCAACTTTATCTCCATCTTTAGTTTATTTTGGTTGAACTCAGAGCCTCTGATGAGGAAAAATGTAGCAGAGAGCATATATTTTCCTGCCCATTGCATGTCCGGACAGCATAGCTGAATGTATAGGCTTTGTATGCCTGGAGCTGGTGGGTGAGCTGTTCAGGCCAGGACAGAGAGCCTGTCTGTGTCTTAGTCAGTACATCATTCCTGGCTTGCTTTTTCCACAAAGAGTCACCTAAATCTTTAAAGAACAGAGGGAGCTTGTTGGAGTAGAGGAAAGACATTCTGTAGCTCTGCTAGCTCATTTTTTTAGTATCTCTTGAATCTTTCTGAGATTAAGGATGTGGTTCCAGGCATGCTGGAGTTTTTTTCTGCTTTGAAACCAAACAAAAGAGCCTAGCTATAGATAAGGGTATGACAAGGAAAGTTAACCCTTTGCTAGTAAACTTTTGGCTTTACTTCCAGCTTAACTCTGTCTGGAGTGTGGCTGGACGGCACTGGCTCCCCTTCTTTAGAATGAAGAAAAAGACTTTAATGTCTTCCAGCGGGATCATCAAATGGAGTGAAGTGCTGCCAAGTTCAGTCAGAGCTGCAGGGCGCAGTGATTAAAACCAGGCCTGTGCCTTGAGGAGCCGGCAGATGAGGCTGTGTGTGACTGGCTCCACACTGCTGCTCCCGGACAGGCAGGGACAGCAGTCCCTGTCCAACCCAGACACGCTCTCATGTGCTGGGAGTTTCAGGGACATTTTACTACACCACTTTTACAAGCTCTGAGACCTGGTAGAAATGAGATGAATGATACAGAGTCACACATACAGAGGCACGGGACAGCACCCTCAGTTTGCCCTGTGTGGCACTGGGAGGCTGAAGTAGGCACATCTGCTAAGGCTGTTGCCAGTGCGGCTGAGAGGGCCCAAGTGATAATTCTCCTGAACTTCATCATTTCTGCAAGCCTGGAACTGTCAGCATCTCAACGTTCCCTTTGACAGTCCCTTTGCAGCCCCGCTCCATAAATAGCTCTTAGCTTGCTCTTTCTATGAACCTTAACACTATTTTTCTTTTCTAAGCCATGGACAAGTTCTGCAGCCACTGCACAGATGAACAATTTCTCCAAGGCGAACCTTCCAGTCCCACTAACTGCAACTCTGTGCTTTTTCTCTCTTAACACCAACCACAATGCTCTTTCTGCCAGAAGACTTAGCCTGGGTGCAGTCCTTCTTCTGAGCAGCATCTTGTCTATGGCTCAGCAAAACAAAGGTAGGATAGAAAGAAAAAGCATGGAGTTGCAGTGTAACTGGAAAATGTAACAAAGGGAAAGCTGCAGTTAGCAAAAGACTTGGCTTGAGTGAAATATTTTATCTGCGCAATGTTTGGTGATCCTTGATAGTGCTTCCCTGGGAAATTAGGGTTCAAGGGAAAGTGAAAGGGTCAGAGCAGGGCTGCCAAACCAGGGTGGGAGGCAGCTGGGAGAGCTGGGCTGTGAGAAGCCTTTCACCCTGGCAATGGCTTGGATTTTCCCACCAAAAAATGACCCATGCAGACTGTGTGATCTCACTAGCACAGCCCTTCAGCAGACACTGTCACACAAGAAGAAACTCACACTTGTGCCAGCTTCTTTCACTCATCCAATGATAGGCAGATCATCTTCCTCAGTCATGTTTGGTTTCATGGCTGGTTTTTCTTGCTACTTATTTTAAATGGTTTGGAGGAAGGTGAAGAATATTGCAGCGTAAGAATATTTCGGTGTCTTTATTTTCTCCAAAGATTGTTTTTTCATCAAGGAGAAAAATCTTACTGACCTCAAGGTGTGAGGAGGAAAGATGGGATCCCCAGCACCTGTCTGTGCTGGAGACACCCACAGTAATGGTGATATTGTGTTTTTGAAGGGTCCATCTGCTGCTCCATCTGAGTCTCAAAGGAGATCACCCTTCTATCTCTGTTACCTTAGCATCACATTCCTAAATCTCTGCATCGGTGGTCTCTGTTTGAATGTAGTCCATTTGTCTCCAGACGTCACTCACAGGTAGATTGCACCTACAGAAAGTTGACTGTGAAGGCAAGGACTGATATTGCCTGAAATGTATTAGAGATGTTGCAGAGCACAGACCAGTCAAGGCTGGGGAAAATTAGATCCTCTTCAGTGGAAATTACGCATACAGTTGTTCTGGGTGTGCTTGCTTATGCGTGTGTCTGACTGCCTTTGTCCTTGATCTGAGTTAAGTGTAGAACATCTGAGTAAGAGCTTATAGAAGAACATTGTGCTTTGTGCCTGGGGAATGCAGAACATTTACCTTTCCCTGAGTTTTCTCTACAGACCCATTAGGAAACAGATTAAGTAAGCAGAGATTTGAGAAATGAGGGCTGCTATTGCCCTGACACGTGCCACACCCTGACCCCTCTGAATTTACGTCTTGCATCTAGAAAAGTGGACAACATGTATCATTTTAAGGAAATAGATATGCCCCATCATGACAGCAGGGATTACATGATGGGATTATAAAGCAATCCATGCAAAAGCAGAAAGATTCCCTATCCAGGAAACTGACTTCAGAGACACCCAACTCAGTGAAAATTCAAAGAGATTAGAAATAAGAACTAGTAAAACCTTTGCTCTGCAATAAGCCCAACATATACAGTGATAAAGATAAGTCTCTCCCATGCTCCAGGGCATGTCCTCCTGCCAGGATGAGGGAATTTCCTTTGAGGCTTTTCACAGCCCTCCGGCTTTGATACTGTAATGCAGTTGTGTAGGCTGTGGTGCAAGGAAAGTTTCTGTTTTCTGATGCATAACAAACAGGCAGGGAAAGGAAACTGGACTTCAGGTTTCTTCTTGCAGCTTTCGTTCAATGAATTGAAACTGATGAGACCTTTGTTTCACTGAGGATTCAGCAGGGTTGGACTGAATATAGAAAGCAGGTATGGTTTGACAAGGTGTCTCCTATGAGGAACAGTGATTGGTGATTAGGGAATAACTACCAGTAGTTATCAGAATGTAGTGCTAAAAAAAAAACAAAAAAAAAAAAAAAAGGAAGATATAGTCACTAGTGGGGGAAGGTAAGTAGAGCCTAGAGTCTTCAGAAACGACCAAATTCCCTGGCCTGGTATGAGCACCTATGTGCAAGCATTAAACACTGCTTCTGGCTATTGGGTGTGAAACAGTGTAACTCCAACATTGCATGCTGCTTTTTTTCATGAATGAATGATCTAAAGATCCTTGATATCTGTTGAAGACTTCTTGTAGCTTTGAGAAAACCCTGAATAGAATTTCCTACCTGCTCTAGTCTGGTGTCATCTGAAGTTCTGGGAATAGATTCTGAAATTCTGGGAGTAGATTTTGGGATTCCCTCACTTACTGAATTTTTATTGCCAAAACTTGATTAACTTGGATATCATCTTCCGTTACTCCACCAACTATTGTAGGGTGCTAGAATTAGAATCTCAGATCAGTGACAGTCCTTTTAGATGGAGCAGTCTCCTAGTAGTAGGGATTGAACTAAGACCTCTGGCTCTTACAGCCTGAGCCCCTTCTGTGTTGCCAAAAGATCTGATGCCAGAGGTGGCATTCAGCAGCTGGTGTTGGCCAGGAACTCCATACTCCCCAAAGAAACACGGTGCTTCATAGTGAATGAAATATGTCTACAGTGGATCTGACTAAAGAATCAACCTAAGCTAGTCTGGTTTTACAGAATATGGTGCTTCTGATATTTTCAAGATGCAAGAAATGAAGATTCTCACAATATCCAGTTTTAACATAGACAGTTGTACCTGCTATGTTAGCAGTCCCCTCCTAGTGGGATTGCTGCTTTTTGGGCTGGCCAGCTGCAGACTAGTGGAGGGCAGCTGTGTGACAGTCTAAGCAGGGGGTGCATGCAGGAAGGAAATGTGTCCCATAAGGTCAGCGTAGCCTTTGTTTTGGTCTTCTTGGGATTGAAGATGCAATGGAAGTATAATTACTTAATCTAAATCCAACACAGTTGTGGATAACCATAAACATAACTTTAAGCCCACCTTCCTTGGGTATGAGATATAAACCAGCTTAGGGCAGGGGATAGTTTGAAGCACTGTTAAGCAGAAAAAAAAAATTCATCATGTAATTCTTGTTTTTAAAATAGCTTTATTCTTCAGAGTCTGTTAGAAATTGGACCTTCACAAAGGCTGTCCCCTCCATGTGAAAGCTTCCCTTCTTGTGTGCCCCGAGCAACAGCTCAGGAAGAGTTTAAGCTGACACCCAGCTGTCTCTCTTGCTCTCTGCTGTCAGGGATCTTTGGACAGCGCTTGGAGGACACCGTACAGTACGAGAGGAAGTATGGCCAGCGCTTGGCCCCACTGCTGGTGGAACAGTGTGTGGATTTCATTCGGGAGCGAGGTCTTACAGAGGAGGGGCTCTTTCGGATGCCTGGGCAAGCCAACCTTGTCAAAGATCTGCAGGATTCTTTTGATTGTGGAGAGAAACCCCTTTTTGACAGGTGAGTTGACATCACCAAATTCAGGCTGGTGTTTGTGTGACACGTAAAATCTGCCAGGAATATCCATGCAGTGGCAATCCTAGCTTACATGTTCCTTCCACACCATCATTCTGTCTGTTGAAAGCACTGAGGGAGCTTTCTCCTGCATGGTGGTGGGTGTGGAGGCCTTTATTCAGCTCAGTGGTGAGCAGAGCTCATTGGGCTGTTCGGGGCTCCTCCAGTGTTTCAGCTTAAACACATGTTGAATGAAAAGCATTGCTAGATTGGGTGCAGCAGAGGGAGCAGTTGGTGGGATCCCACCACAGAAGAGGGCATGACAGAGGTGAGCTAGGTGATGTACTGCTTTCAGATGTTGCACTCTCCCAGCAGATGTGCCTAGAGCAATATCTTGACTCTTCCTCTGTCACCAGGTTTCAGGATAGTCACCACCACCTGACATGTTTTACCTGGCTGTTATGCCAGCAGCTGTTTTGTAGATTCTCAGCTTAACATGAGTTCCCATGGGAAGAGTGTCAGCCTGTCTCTGAGTGCTCCATGCAAGGGCAGCAAGGGAAAGGGCAGCTCTCAGCTGTGCTGTCTCTACAGCTCTCAGGCAGTCAGATGATCAGAAAAGAGGATGCTGTCAACGCCCTTCCAGCCAAACACTGTCCTTACCCTGTAACTAACATTTCATCCACTCTGTCACACACATCCTGCCTGGAGTGAAGGTCAGCATTGCGCAAAGCTTAATAGCCCTTTGTGAAATAGGGCTTGATCCTAACAGAGACCTTGAACTTCAGGGGTATTTGCATCCAAGGGCATTGTCCAGACCTGGTCTGATCTCTATCACAGGTCCATAAGTGAGATCAGATATGGGATCTGGCCTGGCACCATTTCTTGCTGGAACTCACCAGTCGCATTTTTCCAGGTGATGCTGGTGGCCCCTGGTGTATTTCCAACACATTAACCTCGGGGCTTTGCTTCCCCTGGACCTGCAGCCAGTCTCAACACTGCCAATACCTTCCCTGCCCACCACTGCAGGAAGAGCAAGCACTCTCTCCTGCGTGGGCAGAAACAATGTTTGGTCTCATCTTGGGAAATGTATCTTCAGAGTTTATTTGGAACATTCTTCTAATTCTTCCCTTCCCTCAGCTTCCCAGACCACCCATCTTCCTTCCTTTGATTCCTAACCACAAACACTATTTGCTCCCTAAATGGAAGTGGCAAACATTTAGAAACATTTTCATGAAAAAAATAAGTTTGAAATCATCAAATTATCTCAGTTAATATTTTCTTAAACAAAAGATTTGATTTTTTAAAATTGAATTTTTGTTTTGTATTTTTAATTGAATGTGTTCTAGTTCAGAATTAGAATGATCTTAATTCAGGGCTTACACTCTGGAACAGGAGTATCTATGGAAGGAATGAATTAGGAGTGAAAGTTTCAATTTCATGCTTTACTTTAGCTTTATCTAACTTCATTATTATGTAGATAAACCAAACCTCTACCCAGGATTTTTAAAGAGAAGTGCAATTGTACAATGGTTTGGATTGGAAGGGACCTTAAGGTTCACGTCCTTCCAGCCCCCTGCCATGCGCAGGGACACCTTCCACTAGATCGGGTTGCTCAGCCTGGCTTTGGACACTTCCAGGGATGGAGCACCCACAGCTTTTCTAGGCAACCTCTTCCAGTGCCTCACCACCTCAGCTGCAGAAAGCGCCTTCATTTCCAAAGGCATTTGGCTGAATACATCAGTGCTAACTGCCTCTTTGAGAGGCAGCTCCAGGAAGGAATGCCTGCCTAGTCAGTAATGTAGTAGCTAAAGGTTCTGTGCAGAATCAAAGGCAATAAACCTGGAATACCTGGAGTGG
Source organism: Turdus rufiventris (assembly GCA_013186435.1). Classification (NCBI taxonomy): domain Eukaryota; kingdom Metazoa; phylum Chordata; class Aves; order Passeriformes; family Turdidae; genus Turdus; species Turdus rufiventris. The sequence goes on from PYHW01010736.1 coordinate 1,049,263, forward strand.
AAAGCTGAGGGTGTCCCAATTAATGCCTTTTGCTCTTTTCACTGTGTCCCCGTGTATACATACAGCCTGTCTCATGTATTTGTAGTCACAGACAGCAGTCAGGGAGAGGCAGTTCCACTCTGGCTAAATTAAATGCTTCTCCTAGCAACCATAATTTTCTCTGTGTGTAACTATAGCTTATCTCTGTATGGCTGGGATACCTTGGCAGCAGAAGTGTGAAATCCTTAAGCTTCTTTCCAAATAAGGTACAGTGAAAGGAAAATCCTTTCTTATTTCCCAGCTGCAGTCAGTGCTTTTAGACATCTTTTGTAACTACAGTGATATTATAGGTGCTTATGGCCTGCCTGCCCCATTGTGGATCAAACCTTTGTGATGACTGACAATTAAAATATTTATTTTTAAAAGGTTTTATTTTCCAATGGTATTATGAAAGGCCAGGTGTTGTTGTTTTGAAAGTACCTATAGCAGTCTGCTCCGGTTGCACTTTTATGCCACTGAAAGTCTGCCTGTATTTCATGTGGGTGAAACAGTTTGTGCAGCCAGTGGCCCTGAAGCTCTGTTCTGGGCTCTGCTTCTCAGTGATAGTCAGATCCACCATCCATGCCTGAAACTCCACACTAAAGGAAAAAAAAAAAAAAGAGTACTTATCTATCTCATTTGTAAAACACTATAATCAACTGAAGAAAAACACTGTGTGAAACTGTGATGTTCTCAAATATGATAGAGCTGTTTAATAGGAGTAGCATTAGCAGCATTAGGAGTAAGTTGTATCTGCTGACAGTTTCCTGTTGTAGTTTTTCCACTTTTGTTTTAGCTGTGTGTTCCAAAAAAGAAACATACTAAGTAGAAGAGATTCAGTTTTTGGGGAGAGGAGAGGATTTGAAGCTCTCTTACGCAATGTTCACTGTTATATTTTTCTCAGAATTCTTTAAAGACTGTGAGGGCAATGGTGGGTAGGGAGGAGCTGGTGACAGAATCTGTTTAGATTTCCAACAGTCAAAACCTTTGAGGAGGTCATCTGCTATGATTAACAGCATTGTACCACAGGAAAATTGGAATGAGGGAGAAGCTGGGTAGGTGGAAAGGGTTCATCTTCATCATGGGATCTGACACCTCAGCCCCAACTTTAAAGCAAAGGAGAAAGAAGAGGAAAAGAAGTTCCTGGATTGGGAGAGAAAAAAAGCTGTTATCCTATCATAACAGGTGGACTAGGAAATTCCAGATACCACAAGCCAGGCAACCATACCAAAGGACAACAGAGGACCTGGAGGAAATACAGTTTCCTCCATTTTTTCTGAATGACAGACCAGGGCACGTGGAAGCCCAGCCCATCAGCTATATGTGTGTCCTGGCTGGGGAGAGTATCAGGAAGGATCAGGGAGAGGCTCAGAGGCTATGTGTCAGGGAATTGGGATGCAGAGCTCCGTTGTCAATGCTGTGTGATCACTGTGCACTTGCCTGCATTATTCCTCGCATTCCTGGTCCACACTGGCAGAAGAACCACAGTGTCACCCTACCTTAAGTAGAGTCATGGGCATATCCCTTCCACTGCCTGTGTTCCCTGAGGTGTATTTCTGTCTTGCCAGAATGGAGATTTCCCTTGTTCCCAGGCAGTCCTTCCTGCCTAGGACCAATGATGGCACAAGAGCTTCCTTCCATGTGCCTACTTTGTCCCTGGCCCTAAGAGGGACTTTGATGCACCCCCAACAAAAGGCACCAAGCTTCGAGGTAGTGTGGGTTTCTAAATTTCCTTCCCTCTCTCTATTGCAGCAACACAGATGTTCACACTGTGGCGTCCCTCCTGAAGCTTTACCTTCGAGAGCTGCCAGAGCCTGTCATCCCCTTTGCCAAATACGAAGACTTTCTTTCTTGTGGACAGCTACTCTCAAAAGATGAGGGAGAGGTCAGTGATCCTTCTAATCTGCCTCCTCTGAGAATGTTCCCAAGAATCAATGTAGTACAGGTTTTTTCCTTATCTCTTCAAACTTGATTTAAATCAATGAAGTCCCTGGGAACCTTTCCCTGAATTTTGCCAAAGCAGTGAATTGGATGCTGTTATCACAGGCTACTGCTTAAAAAAAAAAAAAAAAAAGTCAGTCTTGTAGCCTGGTGCTTCATTCTTCTGAGCAAAGCTCTTGTGTAGCACAATTAGCAAGAGGTGCAAGGTAGGAGCAAATCTGGGTTCCTTTCCCAGCTTTGCTGTTTACTCATTAATAAGTTGTATGGAGTCACTCCCTTTGTCTGTGTTTTCTATTTCATATACCAGAACAGTGTATTCTCCTTCCCAAAGATTTTGGTGGATGAGAGATTGATCAGTGCAATGATCCTTCCTTGTATTTCTTAGAGGAAAGGCACTATGAGAAGGCAGGCTGTGATATTATCCTATAATGGAGGGGAAATACAATAATTTCACAATTATAAGATGCACCATTTTGACTAAAATTTTGGTCTGAACCCGAAGTGCGGCTTATAATCGTGAAATTACTGTAATGCTATGAATACTTTGCCAGAACCATCTTATGATGTTCTCTTTGGTTTTCAGGCAAGGGAAAGGGCTGACAAAAACTACCAAGTCTGTGGCAGTCATGGAACAGAACAACTTACAATATGTTAGATTGATCTGTTTCATCCATATTGTGGCACTCCCTTAGCAGATTGCAAAGGCATGTTAGATCTGGTCTGATGTGGGTGCCACCTTCTAGAACAGAAATTTAAAGAAGCTGCAAGGGCAGTTACTCATGTCTTTGCTGAAGAAGCAAAGGCCTGAGGGCTTGTAAGTTGTGGTTCACAGTTCTGTCCCTTTTCTGTGTGTGGTCTTGTCTTTGTGTCTGGTGGGATTTGTAAAAACTCTTCCTCACTGTGAGTCTGGGGTTCATGTTCAGTTCAAGTGGCAGAAGGCTCTGTGGAGATTGCCCTTTATGATGCCCACAGGAAGGTGCTTCTTTGCATGTATCAAGTGTAGCATATGTGGCAGTATAAGTTTTTTATTGTTAAAAGGCAAATAACACTCAAATAATGGAACCTCTAGTCAACTGTGAGAAAGCAAAATTCTGTGCATGACACAGCATGTTACCACACATGGATATGTACTTGCATTCTGGACACAGCCATACCAGGGTGCCTGTGCACTAGTGTTGCATTTCAGTGGGTGGAGCAATAGGTGTGTGTCTGCTCCCCCCAAAACTTGCTCATTTTCTGCCTTATCCTCAGAGACCTCGGCCATCTCTGCAGGGTGCTGTGTTACAGACCCCACAGCAGTTATTTCACAAGAACCAGCAGCATTTCTGAGGCAGTGGAGCTGGTTTGATTTTGGTCATAAGATGTGCAGACTAGGAAGTTTTGGATCCATTAAGCACTATTGCACAAGATTAGAGACTCTGCCAAATTTGGCAAACATAATTGTACATCACTGCTCAGCTTATTAACTACGTTGTTTGCCTGATTTTGTCTGCACAGGCTGCAGCAGTTTGGGAAGCAACATCTGTGTGAGCAAGGTCAGACTCCAATGACTTTAGAGCAGAATTCTCTTTTGATTAGGAAGGCAATGGGGAGCACTAGGTAGCCAAAATGAACACTTAGAAAATACAGCACTGCTTACAGCACTGAGTTGTTTTGTTGAGGTGCAGCTGTAAACATAAGCAATTTTGGTTTTGTCAGGGAAGCCTGGAAGCTCAACGTGGGCTGTTTACTTTTTCAGAAAGCAAGGTGGAGTGCACACACCACACAAGGTGGAGAGGCTGTACGTGCACAGCAGCACGTGGAGCAGAATGCAGCACAAAGTCATACCTAGCCTGTGGGGCCTGACTCGCCTCCCACATGGAAAATCCCCCTGCTCAGAAACGTGGTTTCATTGAAACCATCATTTTTAACACGTAATGGTAAGCAGGGAAATTAAAAATCAAATGTTTTATTTTGTAAAAGTATTTTGAAAAAAAAATGTAATTGTACTGGTTTAATTTGAAGTACTGTTTTCTTTTAATTTTTCACTTGAAAGCTTTGAATGAGATTTTTTTGACTCTTAATATAATTTTCGTTTTGTGTGTACCCTCACCTCACACCTAAGAAACCAGAATTGCTCAGAGCAAAATCGCCTTTTGGATAAAAAAGTTGGCAGCTCATATTGCTAAACTGTGACTATGCACAGGAATTATTGTGGTGATTATTAAGCTGGTCTAGCTCCAGTACTGCCCTAAATTTTTATTCAAATTGCTTTTCATCTTCATTCTACCCCCAGCTGATCTTTGGTGTTCGAATGCAAACAGGGTCGTAACAGAGGCCTTGGATGGTGCTGAGGTCTCCAGGTATTTCAGCAGGACTACAGCATTAAAAAATATTTGATTCTGATCCCAACTGATTGGGAGGAGGGTTTGAAAATTTAGAGCAGGAGAGATCTTCAAAAGCCTAAAAACTCGTTTGAGTCTGAGCTGCCTTGTTAGCCTTTACTGCTAGCTGTACCCTAAAGATGCACACAGCAATTCAGTGGACTGAACACAAGACTTCAAGTGTTTTTTAAAGAGACATGGGAATTTTTTATGAACATCTAAAGTGTTGTTAGTTTTCCAGCCAAACTAGAAGCTCTGAATTGGTGCTGATCTGTTGCATACATTGCAAAATCCTTGGGTTTAGCATCGTTCATTGGAAAGCAGCATTTTCAAGGAGGTAAGAGTTATTTCTGCAAAATCCCATGATAAATAACAGTACACATATTGCTTGCTGGGCTGCAGCCATGGGAATGATCACTGCTATTTGTTACTACAGAAGTTTCAAGCTTGTGTTTTCTTCTGTGCTGTCACTGTGGTGTTCCTAGGCTAAGCCTCCAACTTCTGTTGGCCAGGCCTTGGTAAGGACAAATCTGGCAGAGCTGATAAATGCTGCAGTAGGAGAGAGAGCTTTCTTTTACCTGTCAGGTTTTTGTACTTCAATGTATATAAAGATACTCTCTGAGTAATACATGCCCAAGATTCCTTGTGACAAAGCATGGATTATAAATTTTTAGAGCCCTTTTTTCTTTCAGGTAGCATCTTTTACCTTTAGGTCATGTTTCCTGCTCTTCACAGCTGCCTAAGTTTTGGTTCCAAAGTTTTCTCTTGCATCCAGTTGAGCCAATGGCATTTTAATTCAGAGCGTTTGAAATACAGTGCCAAATACTATCCTGATTTCCCTATTTATAACTTGGGTTACAGGGCAAAATTCAAGAGGGAATTAGGTCTGTTAGCTCACCTAGTTCTGGTACAAACTTGGCACTTGAAAGTTGGTTGACCTGAACAACTGACCTTAGCCTTCACATCAGTAGCAGCTGTCCTTGATGTCCTAAAGCTGTTCCTTTAGAAGTTTAAAAAAGAGGATTGAGATTTTCATAAGAAACTGGCCTTTTAATGGTTGTCACCATAAAACCAGCATAGTGTTTAAGGTAAGGAACTATAAAGTGGTTATAGCTCTTAAGAATTTTAAGTTTTGGGTTTTTATTAGAATATTGGTTTTTTTATGCTGGGATGTAGAGAATAAAAGAGTACCTGTATACTTAAAGTAATAAGGAGGAAGGCAGGAATAGGCACTGCTCTACGAATCTTTCTGACTTGTCTGGGCCGGAGAAACCAGGACTACAATGCAGGAGTTTGGCCAACAGGATTCCCTTCCTAAGAGTCCTCAAAAATTCAAGGAGAGTTTGAAATGAGTGTTCAGATGCACTTTTTTGCAACCATTTGCTTCTGGAATTTCTTGTTAGTCAGTAGCTATCACTCTTCCTTAAAGGTGCTTTTGGTATCTGTTTTTCCACAAAAGGTTTAGTTGTCTCCAAAAATAAGCAAATCTCCAGGACAACAGCAGCATTGACAGGAACAAGCAAATGATATTTGGGATTGTGGCAGGACAATAGCCTCCTGAGTCAGAGGTTTCCATTAGATGATTTAAGTAGCTTTGGGGGTTTAAGTCAGTCCTTCAGCTGATGTGTCATCTTACATTTTAATGTAAAGACAGAAATTTCTTGAGGAAGTATGTCCCAGGTCAGAATGACTACAAATAGAAGTTTATCATTAAAAAGGAGGCAGTTGACTTGGGCTCATGCAGAATTTTTAAGAAAAAGTTTTCCTCTGCTCAACTGAGCATTACTGCAATGTATTTATACTGCACTTGATGCCTTGAGAGGCTGACCTAGAACAGAGGTTAGACAGAGTTAAAGGAATAAAGTAGGTATTTATTAAAAGGCCTTCAAAGGATACACCCTGGGCACTACAAGAGCCTGGCTGGGGCTCTGCCCAAGATGGACCCAAGATAGATGATAGCTCAGGAGTTTTCACACTTTTATAAGTTTTGGTCCATTTACATATCGGGGTTAATTGTCCAATTACAGTTTCGGGTAATGAAATTCCATCCTTCCAGACTGCTCTCCTCAATTTGCTGTTTACGCTTCTTGGGCCTGATGCTGCAAAAGTGTCCTTGATTCTCAGGCTGGCAAAGGATTGTTTTGTCTGATTAAGTGTGAAGAGAACTTGCTAACACTTTATATGAAGTTCAGAATTACACACCAAAGCAGTACAGAATCTGAGAAATATGAAAACTAAAACTTACAGGATCGCACTCAGCGCCTCCAAGTTTCAAACAGGCAAAGGCACATCTGCTGGTACACTGATACCAATGCCAGTGGGCAGGCTTTAAAGGCTGGCAGGCCTCACTAACGAAATGAGAAACTGAGAAATGAATTAAGTTCTGGACATTGGGTTTTTGGTAAGGCACCACACACTGGATGACACCTCTTCTAAAGCAAAGCCTCTGTGTTATCATCTGTTGTTCAGCATTTGGCTGCGGGAAGAGGACTTTGTAGTCCTGAAGGAAAGTCACTCTGCTTTGTAGCATTTACATTAATAGCTCTGCTTCTTGTTTTTCCTGTCCCTCAGGGTACCCAGGAACTGGTTAAACAGGTGAAGAATTTGCCCCAAGCCAACTACAACCTCCTCAAATACATATGCAAGTAAGTGAAATTAATTAACACTTGGAAAAGTCTCTAAGTTTTGTGAGGCTGTCTTACATGCAAATAATATACTCTGAAAGTATGAATATTCAAAAACTACTTAAGTGTAAGTTACCTCTAAAAAACTTTGAGGTGAATGCATCCTGCCTGAAGGAAGCTCTTGGTTTATCCAAGAGGATCAGCCAAGCAAATTGCTGCCACCTGCAGCCTTGGCAGCAGGCACGAATGATACTAATACATTAGATTGTTTATTTCAGAAGCACCTACACATCACTAAAGATAGACACTTATTCCAGATACTGCACCCTTGGAAGGTTTATGACACAAACTGAGTAGCAGATGCAGTCAGAATAGACAGTCTGGCATTTGCTCTGGTTTGGAATTGGGGACAGTAGTGGCTTCCTTTTGGATTACCAGGGATCCCACAGCCTTGTCTCCTTTCATCTCTGCTGATTTTCCCAGGTTTTGGGCTACCTCTTTATCTGGGGATTGGAAAGAGTTGATTTTTAAAGGTTACTTGCAACTCCAACCATTCTGTGATTCTGTGATCTGTATTTTGTTAGATTCAAGCCGAGTCACAAAGCTCTTTCCAAAGCAACCAGTTTTTAGGCAAGGATGACTTATTATTTCTGTTATATCTGTAAGTGAAAATTCACCAAAGTCAATCTATCTAATTTGAGGATTCCTATAAAAATGCAAAAATCTGTCCTTTCAGACCCAGTAGATGGCTGGGCCCCTTCTAGGTGGGTACTTCTGGCAGAAAACATCCTGTCTTCTCTTGTTCATGCACTAGCAGGGACCTGGGGTTATACTGAATGTCTGAGCTACAGTAATTCCTTGAATCATTTCAGGTGCCAGGGTTTTATGAAAACAGGACAAAACTGAATGCTTATAGTCCGAGAAGTGACTTACTTATGAATTCCCTCATCCTTTGATTTTTCTGGGGCGCTTTTCAAGGTTCCTTGATGAAGTTCAGGCTCACTCCAGCATTAACAAGATGAGTGTCCAGAACCTGGCTACAGTGTTTGGACCAAACATACTGCGGCCCAAAATGGAGGACCCAGTGACCATGATGGAAGGTAGGTGTTGTTCTGGTGGGATGGCACAGCAGCTGCGTTTTGGAGCTCTAACTGAAAGCAATACATTCCTTGGTAGCTGTACCAGTTGCCTGAACAGCCAGAATAAGTCAAACCATCCCTTTCACCAGGGCCTGTGAGGGATATTCCAGCTGGCATCTTATCCCACTCACCACTGCACTGGGAATGTCTTTCCACCATGTGGAGATGCCTCTGTGCCCTTGAAATTCTTTTTGAACTACTGGTAAAATGAAAGCTCAGCTGTTTCTTCAGAAGCACTGTGCTTAAGTACCCAACTGCAATCATTTAGTGTTGGTGCATTTCAATGGTTACACAGCCCCCTGTAGAGAACATCCAGGCCATGAGGAGAGCACTGCAGCTCTGTCTGTGCCACGGTGGCTATAACTAGAAGTGTCTTAGAAGTGTTGTCTTTTATTTAGACTGTAGGGATCAAAAAAAAAGAGCTGAAAATCAGTTAATTTTGAATGTAAAAAATCTGAAGCTTTAAAATTATTTGCTTCCATATGAATCAAACAGTCTGACATTAGGGCTGGGATACAGCTCCTCTCCCAGCTTGCATTGAAACACAACTACTGCGGTGTAAGTTTTAGCAAGGTTTTTGCATAAAGTTTTGTAAAATTTTGGGAAGCCTGCAAAAAGAATTGATGAATTAATCAGGCACAGATGGAGATACTGTGCCCAGGATGCACGAACTTGGCTCTGGTTCTGCTCCCTAGCTGTCAGGGACAGCTGACACAGCATTTTGTGTGAGGCAAATCCTTCACAGAGGGCCAGTATTGTCATGCCTTAGGAGCAGCAGTGCCTTTAGCTCCTCACAGGTGATGCACAGATGTGTCCCCCACCATGGCAGCTCACTGTAAGGCAACAGGACAACTTCAGAGCGTGACCTGATGTATTATAGTAGTTCAGGGACTCGACGCCTACCGCAGAGATGTGGACCATATTATTAAGGGTAAATTTGATACCTTCCCCTGGAGGTGTGAAAGTACAAAAATCAGGGAGGAGAAGGGAATTCAGGAGCAGTGCTTCTTATTCACTGCTGGAGGTGGGGAGCTGTGTGCAATGCTGGGACTTCCCCTAGTGGCTACCGGGCCAGCGCTGGCACAGCTCTCGCAGCCTTGGCCAGCAGTGTGCCCTCTGCTCAGCTGGCACAGGGGACAAGTCTGAGCTCAGATCACCTCAGGCATTTCGTTCTGCAGCTCACCCGATGGCAGAGGTGCCTGTACTCTGTGTAGGTGCAGGTGCTGGGTCTCTGCTAATCATCATATAAAAACACTACAGTGATCTGACCTGGAATTCTATATTGCCACAGATCTGAACTGCAGAAAAATTGGGATGTGTAGGCTGGGTTTTAAGACTTAATCCTTTTTCTCATAATAGGATTGGCAATGTTTTATTTTAGTTGAGAATTTAGTTGTGGTTGATAAGATAAAAGTAACATAGAAGTGGAAATACTCTTTTTTTTTTTTTTTTTTTTTTTTTAGTTTCAGGGTAATTGAATCTCTGAAATAAACTGATAATGAGATCTTATCAAAAAGCACTCTAATTGTGTCTCTCTGCAAATTTAAACCATGCGTTTCAAATAGAAATATCTGATGTTTGACAGCTAAAGTGTTAGGAATGCCCTTATCTTCAAGACATTTAATTCTCTTCCTGCATTCACAGACATAAAATAGAAGTGGTAGGTGAGCTCAGTACATCTAGCTATTAGGTCAAAAACTCATCAACAAAATCAGGCTCTTGCCTTGAACCCCAAATATGTTTACTTTATTCTCTATTTGAGGCAATACTTAAAAATAGAATTGCTTATTCACTCCTCTAAAGGTTTTCCTCTTTTGTAGGAAGTGCTTGTATTAGGTTTGGTAAGTGGTGTTCTCAATTAGTTCATAATGGTCTGCTCCACTCCTGGCAAACAGAGGCAGCACATTTCTGTTGATTTAAATAATTGTGAGCACTTTCTGCACTTGCTGTACACACTCTGCAAGTGCATGTACAGTGCAGATGTCATACTTCCTGCAAGTTCCTCTATACACTGAGTGCAGCAGAAGGACTGAGCTGGAATTTGTGGTTTTTCAGTAAGCAGTGGCTTACAGACCAATAAACTGGTGCAAACAGGCTGGGGTGAGTGCAGAGGTCTTGCGTGTCTCACCTGCTGGCCTTTGTTTTCCATCCACAGGCACGTCGCTGGTTCAGCACCTGATGACAGTGCTGATAAGTGAGCAGGGACGGATCTTTGCTGTTCCTCAGGCGGAGGTGCCAGGGAGCCAGCTGGAAATCAGGCCCATGCGCCAGCGCAGCACTGTCGAGTGGATCTCCGAGGAGGACGGGGAGGACAGCAGGTCACAGAACAGCGCTGCCAGCCCTGCTGATTTGCCTTCTGGCAATGCTGTGGCTCTCGAGGCCACTCCAGGACCTGCAGTGAAAATCACTCCTCCAGAGCACAGTGGCAAATCGGCTCAGCCTGCCACGAGCCCCAGTAAAAGAGTGCAGACGCTGCCTCCGTGGAAATATTCCTTCCGCCAGCAGGGAGCACGGTCTGTGAGTCCAAAGCTGGGCAGCTCATCCTTAGACATCCCCAACCTCTCCTCCAGCGGGAACTGGCTGATGAATGGCCTGTACTCCCTCCGGGGCCATCGCCGGACAGCCTCTGGGGAGCGAGTCAAAGACTCGTGCTCCTCCCAAAGACTCTCCACTTATGACAATGTCCCTTCGTCCAGCCTGTCCCTCAGCACGCACAGCATGGCCAGCACCACCTGGTCTACATCATCCTGTGAGATCTCCGTGATGGACTCAGTGAGCAGCTGCCCAGCCTGCCGGGCCAGTGACTCTTCTACTTTAAGCTCCCTAAAAACCGAGTGGGTGACTCAGGGCTCGCTGTCCCAGAGCGAGGTCAAGACAGCAGATCTGGAGAACAGCATGGACAGGTTTGAAGCCTGCAGCAGCAGCAGTGAACAGAGTGACCCAGCTGCAGCTTCCCGGGACTCTGTCCAGTGCTCCAGGGCCTTACAGAGCTTGGTGGTGGAGCTAAAGACAGAACTGAGCAAACAGAGGACTGAGTATGAGACTAGTATCAAAAGGTAATGTCATCTGCAGGGGGCACAAGGAAGTCTTCTGTCAACATTCTCCCTGTTGGAACATGGGTGTGGGCTACCAAAAGTACCAGGTTCTCAGCCCTGAAGTTTGGGATTGGGTGACAGCAGATTTGATTCTACTTTTTCCTTGCTACTCTCCAAATCCAACTTTTCTTTCTTTGATTTAAGAGAGCATCAAAAAGAAAACACAGGGGAATTTCTACAACACAGAGAAATCCAGTAGTTCATATTCTGTATTTTTACTGTAAATGAGAACTGCAAAGGTAATGTCAAAGTCTGCTCTTAGTGTCCTCAGAGAAATAGCAAAGCAAACACCTTGTAGGGAGGAACTGGGACCCAGGATGGTCAAGCCTCAACAAGGATGCAGGTGCTGAAATGGTACCAGACCAAAACTGAGGGCTTCTTGTTCTTTTCCCAACAGCAGCATTCTTGAGGAAATTGTTCTTGACTATTTTCCACAGGTTTTTTTTTGGGTGATGGTATTGGGAATGGATCTCAGTTGTAATGTTTTCAGCAGCCCTTTTGTGCTGAACTTATAGAAACCTCACTTTGGGTTTCTGATGTAGAAAGTGGTCCTTGGCTGATGGGGCAGCCTAGCTTGGGGAAGCAGCGTGAACTGTGTCCTTTGCCAGATGATGTTTCCTTGCATAACTGCTGGTGCTGAGATAAGAAAAATTCCATTCAATTTTCAGGATAGTTGTGTGTAGGGCTGGGGCTGTAAGAAGTAGAAAGTGTTAATAACAAGGGAGTCATTCATTTGTGTGAGTATATTAGGTTTTATGAGTGTATGTGATAATAGAAAGACTTTTAGGAAAGCATTCTGGGAAATGGGCGCATGAAATATTGATGCTTAAAGGATTAGATATATTTTAATATCCAGTCATGTGCAAAATTGCACACCATACACATACATGCTGCTCTGCAGCACCAGTATTCTGCACTGAAGAAGGGCTGTAGTCCCAATTCTTACCCCAATTCTCAGGGTTTGGGGTGCTTTTGTGTTAAGGTGTTACTGTTATACTCCTTCAATCATTACAACTCAGATTGGAAATTGAGGTATGAAATGCTGCCAGTCTCCCAGACATGGCACCAGAAGCACATAAGTCTGTTGGGATTGTATAGCACAGCTTTAGGCTGCAGTTTTTGGCACTTCTTTCTTTTGTTCTACATTTCTCAAAAATGTATCTGAACTATGATCTCTTCCCATGGGCCAGTTAAGGTAGGAACTCCTCTTGCTATCTTCCTGCTTTATTTTATGATTTCCTCTAGTGATGACTTGCCAGCCTCTGTTGTGTTTCTGCCTCTTGCACTGTACTGCTTTGGAGCGTGGAGCTGGAAGGAGAAGCAGGCTGTGCAGCAGTTTCAGTTCCCACCTAACATCCCCAAGTGGGAAAAATGCCCCACCTTGTTGTGTTCCAGGTGTAAGAGCTTATGAAACACCAGCAGTTCCTAGCATGGGATGTTGGGAAGGGTCTGTGAATGAGGGTGGAAGTTCATGGCTTACGTGGTTTGTTTTTCTAGATGCCCTAGTGATGCAGAATGGGAGGGAGGTGAGGGTATGTGCCTTATATTTAATTATGCAGAGCTGTCCTGGCAAGCCTTGTTGCAGGGATACAGGTTAATAAACAGAAAAACCAGGCTGTAGAACCTAGAAATATGTAGCTGCACATTCTTGCCTGCTGCCTGGGGGAAGAGATGATTTTCCACCTCTTATCAGCAAAACTGTTCCAATGGGGCCTTAAGCTGCTGACATCAGGGGTATCCAGGAAGACCTGTTCTTTGTTCCAGCTGTTGAGCTGCTTCAGCACCAACACCTGCCTTTCCCCTGCAGCTGGGCAGGACAGGGAGCACTGTGGCTCAAGGGGAGGACTGTAAATTGGCCAGTCTCACAGGGCAAAGCAGCTGAGAGGAAAATGTCTAATGAACTAAAGTGTTTCATAAAACCAGGCAAAATGCAATCACTGCCTTATGGTATTAAGGAGGATGACTCCAGCTGTTCAGGGTTACAGCCTGAAGGACTGTGCTGTCAAGTCTAAGAATTTCAGGCCAAGTTTTTCAGCTCTCAAAAATTTTGCAGTGTTTTTACTACATTTGCAGCAATTTATGAGTGCAAAAGTACATTCCTTTTCAGTCTGCTACTGTGGAAAGACAGGAGCTAACTAGCAAAGAAGGTAGGCTGCTTAGCATGAAAGATTTAGGCTGCCTCACCAGCCTTATTTTATTGGAGATAATTTAGTCCCCCACCACTGTACATATGCTTTTGTGGTTTGCAGAACTGTGTGTATCTAGCAGGACATATTTCAATGAAAGAATATGAGCATTTTTGTTGGCACGTACATAAGTGAAGGGAAAGTAGTGAGTGAGCAGAGTGAGTACCTGCCCGAGGCAGAGGTAAGGAACACTTGCTGATGGAAAGGCTGTTATTTCTCATCAGCTGCCCATTTTCTCTCTCTTAGTCAGAGGGAGGCAAGTTTTATGGACTTCCTGTAACCATTCTGTTCCAGAGCATTTCTCCCTCAAGGTTAATACAATTATCAGACATTTTCTGTTGAGTTTCAGTAATGCATGTTTACCACCTGGGACTCTTAAGAAAGTGCAAGTATTTGGAGAGGACTGTTATGAATGTAGAAATGCTGCAAGTACCATGACCCTGTGTAATTCAGTCCAGGCTGCTGTAGGTGATCCCTAAACTTAGTGGTAGAAAAAGTAATTGGCAGCTCAGAGCTGGTATGTGTGTGTGTATGGGGAAGCTTCCCAGCTTCAGAAGTGTCATATTCCAGCTGACAGCTGGCTGGAGATAAAGGTCTGCCTTCATCCACAGGGGTTGCTTTTGGTGAAATTGGTGCAGGTCAGTGCACCCATGACTTTGATTCATTGTGGAAACTGTCACAGTAATCAAACTTCCATCTTTATCTATATGGAAAGGAACAGAAAAGTTTAAGGTGATGCATTGTACTGCCTTTGTACTGCCTCTTGCTCATAAAGTGGAATTCAGACTCTTCTGGGACTGCTCAAGGTCCTTTTATTTTTTTTTCCATTTTTGTTTTGTTATGGAGGCAGTAGCATGGCCTTGATAATCAGTTACCCTGACTAAAAATAATCAATTCACAATGCTACTGGGATGCCAAACCCCAGCTTCAAAACTGAGTATTGGACTGCTCAAGGAGAGGTGAGGGTGGTTTTGTGTTGGAAATTATTTTTAAATGTTATGTTTATTTTAATTAGAGAAGGAACATTTTTCATTGTAAAAGCCTAATTTTTAAATTCACATTCTAGTAATGAGCAATTCCTATCTGAAAATATTCCTTCCTCAATATTAACACCACTACTTGGTCTTGTGACTGGGAAACACAAGGGGGAGAACAGCAAGTGATGTGCTTCTTTGAAATCAATAAACCATGAACCTTGTTCTTTGACCTCCTGAGTGAAAAGCTCTGAATTTTGCTTCAGAGCTTTGTCAGTGACAAACTTTACAGAAAATACCATCAAATGGATGGTCAGGAAGGACTGTGACCTCATTCTTATCTGATCCCTGAGGATGTTCCTTTGTACTGGATATCCATATAGGGCATCAGTATCAGGTTGAAAACAGAGAGGTTAAAAGATTATTTTAGAATTATATACTTGAACTCTGCCTAACTGAGGAATTAGTACATCACCTTAGCCAGACAGTCAGGTGCTGGAAAGTAAGCATTGTTTTCTAAGATTTGAGCAGTTTTCTCAAGATGCAAATAAAGGAAGCTGTAGCTTTCAAGGAATCTCTGCCCTTAAATTCAACAGTAATGAAATGGCATTTAGTTCCCTCCTTTAAAACTTCCTCTGAGAATATGTTAAATCTAAGTTATTCTTCTTAAGAGTTTTTATAGTTATCAGCTGTATTTATCTATGCACTTTAAAAATCTTTTTTTTTTCCTCTCTCTGTTGGTTTTAAGAATTGAAGAAACAAGTGCAGACCTGAGGAACCAAGTGGTTAGGTTAGAAGAAGAACTGGACCAAGAACGAAAGAAATACACAATGCTGGAGATAAAGCTGAGGAATTCTGAACGCGCTCGTGAAGATGCTGAGAAGAGAAATTACCTCCTGCAGAAGGAAATGGAAGAATTTTTTTCAACATTAGGATGTTTAACTGTTGGGAGTCAAAGTGCTAAAGTCCCCAAGTAGAACAAGTATAGAAAATCCTGTTTCTGACAAAATGAGTGAAAATGCATATTTTGTTCTGGTATACTCATGTATCATGAGTAATTCTATAGTGATTGTGCTCTCAGTGACAATTTCCCTGTTGTCTTTATATGTGCTATAGTATTTGGGCCAGCTGGGAAAGACTGCTGACCATAAAGCTTGAAAATTTAGTGTCAGATTGCCAAGAAAGAGTGGGTGCTCTCTGTATCCACAGAACATAAGATACTCTTCTCCAAAATGTCCTGCTGCCATCTTTGGACTCAACTGCACCATCCTTTTGCTGGCTCAAGGACAGTGAATGATCCTGCAGGGTGGGTGGATGCCAGAGCCAATAGACAAGCTGAGCCTGGAGCTGAGGGATTCCTGCACTTGTGTCAGGGAAGGGGGCAGTTCCAGTCTGTCACCACAGCCAGGAAATTTGCCAGAAGGATTTAATGACGTGGTTTTTGCCCCACTCCCTCCATAAAGTTTGTTCAAATTTCTCATTCCTAGAGTGCTATTATTTTATGAAGATATTGTGAAAATGAGGTCTGCAAACATGCTGAAGATATCAAAATCTGTCCCTTACCCACCCAATGGTTTCAGTGTTTCATAAAAACACAGCTTTAAATTAAACTGTGATTAATAATCAGATTGGCTACACAAACTCTGTGGAACTTTAAACATGCACATTTTGCCCTAGGTATCTGAGGGTTTTCCGAGCCAAAAATCTAGCAGTATTAGCTGCAAGAAAAAAAAAATCTCCCAAGTCGATATATATGTTATGGTAGAAGATGGAAGATTCTTATCATCACAACACATCCAATGTTTAATAGCAAAACTTATGGTAAGAGGAATTGGTGCAATTGAGGTGGGGGGTGTCAGGGTGGTAAAGGGGGGAGGGGGGGATCTAGCCTTAACCTTTCCTGGACAATGTACACTTACCTGCCTTACAACATTTCATGATACCAAGCTGATATTTTTGTTGTTAGTTCTTACAGGGAGATGAGGGGACAGGAAGAATACAGCAAGCAACCCATCATACCAAGTTGCTTACTTCTGCTAAGGAAAAATCATTAGAATGAAGCTGTAAGTTCTGGTAATTTGCTGCCAGGGCTGACTTCCCTTCCAAGTGTTTTCAAGAAGTTCTGCATAGCATTT
The DNA here is from genome assembly GCA_013186435.1 of Turdus rufiventris. Classification (NCBI taxonomy): domain Eukaryota; kingdom Metazoa; phylum Chordata; class Aves; order Passeriformes; family Turdidae; genus Turdus; species Turdus rufiventris. The sequence goes on from PYHW01010736.1 coordinate 1,065,738, forward strand.
GTAAACACCCTGAGCCATGCAGAGCCTGCACACAGAAAATTTTTTCACCAGATTCAGCCTGAATTCCACCTGCAAGCCCAGCACCGTTCACTCTGTCTTGGCACTCTGACATCCCAGGGTAGCTTGGGAGTCTCTAAGGAGAAAGAATTTTAACAAAAAAGTGCCACAACAACATGAACTGGCTAAAGGGGAAGTATAGACTGTAACCAAGAAGACTGCTTTATTTTAAAATATTTTTTAAAAGTGCCCTGAATCTCATTTTGTACTGGAGAAGACTACGACTCACTGTCTGGAAATAATCTTAGAATGGGTTTTATACATACCAGGAGCTAGTCAATACTGAAAGATACACTTTCTATTCATCATCTCACAGATATCCAGGTATTTCAATATTTAAAACATCTGGGTGTTAATTTGCTTCTACTGCACTGTAACACTTCTCTTTCCTACAGAAATGTAAAAAATGTAAACCATTTAAAGCTAGCAAAAAGCAGAATTTTAACCTAATCTTACCTGGATAAGAAAAATCAAGGTGGTACAGTAAGCCATGTGGATAGGTTCATTCAGTTATTTCAAAACCTTTTCCCTACTTCCCAGGCTCTCCAGCTGCCCTGCATTCCTTACTGCCCCTGGCAGGCTGCAGGTACCTGCATGTTCAGCAGCAGCTGCCTGCCACCTGCAGGCGTGAGCATCATCCCCATCTTTTTTTCCTACTTCTGCCTTGGATTCGTTACCAAAGGTCACAAGTGATCCTTTAAGGAATCATCAGAAGGGCACTTAAAAGAGCAGCAGCAGATGCATAATGTGAGAGAGAAGCATTAACGGTGACTGAGATGGAAGAGCACAGTGTGGCAAGTCATCACAAAATAAACCTTTATACTGGAGGGTGGTCTGAACCAGGTTGTAAGTAGAACACCAGGACTAATAAAAAGCAGCATCTAATTCGAGTACTAGTAGCAAGCAGGGCATTTTAGTGCCTTCTTTTATTTCTACCAAAACCATAGACACCTTTTACTGTATCCATCCTGACAGCCCACAGCTCCCTTACTCTCTCTATATTGTGTTATCGCCTGTGTATGCAGAGTGCAGACTGCTCCCTTTAGTTCACACTACCAACTCAAGAACTGAGCCCTGCTGACTGAGAGACTAAACACCAAATATGCCAGATGAGCAGTGACCCAGACTGTTGGGCAACTCTCCTAAGTGTTTAACCTTAGGTAACTGCTAACAAACCCACCTATCCCAAACTTGCAGATCCAGGATAGAATCCTAGTTCAAAGGAATAAATTTCAGCTCTTTTGAAGATGAGCCACTGCAGTAAATAAACCTGGCCAGAAGCTGCAAACAACCCAGTTCACACTAAAATGTACCACAGTGGGATGTTAACCTCGAGTGCAGCAACAGGACCATATTACTAAATTCCTGATATGGGCAATTATGGAAGAAATGAGATCCCCTTGTACACAGCTTCAAAGAACACAATGCCCTAATGTGAGGAAGATGATACACCCTTTCCTAGCTTTTAACTCCTGTTTGCATATTCTTCCCCACCAATCAATTTCCCCACAGCAAGCACTTGTAGACTACTCCTCACTCTGCAGACCTTTGACTTGTTACAGTCTCTGATTTAAATGTCAGGTTTCTTAGCAAGTGTTTACAAGATACAGGTTTGGTTATTATTAATTAAACATGACAGAAGGTTCCTGGAATAGATAAATTTTTTCCACAGCTTCACCTGTGCCATCTTCCCAGCCTGAAATATCCCTTCCAGTATTATACAGGAAAAAAACAAACACCAACAGTGAAAAAAAAACCCCGAAACAACACGAACTTATGCTTTAAAATAAAGCAAAACAGTAACACTTCAGAATAACAAAAAAAAAAAAAAAAAACTTCAGTAGGATGTGGCATTTCTAACACAAAAAGGAAAATGATCAGGGATAGTTTAATGACTCATCTACATACACAAGGGAGTTCCATTGAAGCCAGCAATATTATGGAGTGTTTCAGTCCTGAGCCACCAGACAAATCCTGGGCAGAGCTATGCCTCTCTCTGGCCTTGCTCTGTAATAACACATCACTGGAAATTGGCTGCACTTTATGCTGACACTTTATGCAAATAAAGAAGAGCATCTCTGAGTCTCACCACATTTTTAGAAGAGCATCCCACAAACTGCTGGACCAGATAAAGCTGGCTGCACTGTCACAGTCACAGACCCTTTCCCTTGAAACTGGACACAAAGGCACAAACAGCACGGCTCAAAGGCAGCTGCAGCTGTTAAGGAAGCAAAGGCAATCAAATGCATTATGTTGGGACTTACCTGTGAGAGAAGTGCCAGTGTAGTGAGTGGTTCAGGCATCCAAGACAGCTCTTCAGAAGTCAGATCCTTCAGGCTTCTCCACCTCACAGTTTTGAGAGTTGCTCCCATACACTAGGCAGCCCATGGCTTACCTCTTTCAGCAGCACATGCTCTCAAGCAGCTGCATTTCCAGGAACTAAGGTGGCTGGAGCTGGCAGCAAGGAAGCAAGAATGGATTCACTGGTTGCAAAGACACTGAACATGTGGCTGTTAAAGTCTGTGGCACATCCAAAGGCCATAGGAATGTAGATACAGAAAAAACGTGGCCCACAAGTGAGCTCACAAGACAGGACACTACCATGAAAAAACAGATGAATTCTCAGGAAGGATTCTCACTAATAAGATTTCAAGTGCAGCCCTGTTATGCAATCCATATGAAACCCACCACAGCCTGGCAATGAAGAAACACTAAATGCATGGTGGTCAAACTTTTTTTTTTCTTTTTTATTTAAAATATCATTATAACCAACTGACATACTAGATAACAATGTATACATTCCAGTGGTGCACATGTAATGACCTATGGCATGAATGAGTTAAAAAAAACCCCACAATGTTCTCAGTAATGCCCACCAACAGCTTATTTGGAGGGAATAAAGGAAAAGCAGGAAAAGGTATCAAATGTGGGAAAAAAAAATCAGCTTTCCCCAGTATTTTTAATGGTGTGTCTTCCCTTCATATTTCTTGGGACACAATAAAATGAAGAATATACTTCAAAAAGGGCAGAAGGAATGATCACAATAACTGGGGTGGGATTTTTTTTCTCAAACTTTAGTAATAAAAGTTAAAGAACTCTCAAAAATAGACTAGATATTGGGCCTACAAAAGTAATTCATCTGTATGCAAAGCTTACCAAGAATTATTCCTTTTGTAAAATGTAAAGGATGAGCTGATATTACTAGTAAGCTATTTTTACCCTACAAAACCGGACTACAATAATAAAATCACCAATTTACAGCTAACACAATAATCTAGATGTACATTACTGTACACAAGCTATATATTACACATGAACATCTTACGTGAAATAGGTAAGAAACATACTGATATTGTCTCAACATTGGCCAATAGGTTTGTTTTTCTAAAGGTGTATTTTCTATTCACATTCAGTGTAGTTCCAATAGCAAGGGTTAGCTTTGCTTATTTAAGAAACGTAGAAAGTTTGTGTGAGGTAGTTCAAGAAAACCTAGCTTAAATTTTGAACTGCAGAAGTAAAAACACAATGTGATCTGATTTGTAACACACTTCTGTAACACAGACATACAAAGAGAAGGGAGTGAGAGAGACCACTTAAAATACCACTTTTATCCAGTGCCCTTAACTGAGAATAAATAAATTAATTGAAAACTTGGGTAGGCAGTACAGTCTTATCACACTGCTTCAATAAAAACTTCTTTCTAATCCTACTGAAAAACACAGACAGGCTCTCCTTCCACTGCACCAAACCACTGACAGGAAAATAAAATGTAACGGCATGGACAAGCTGCTGCCAACAGCAATAAAAACAGATCTAGAAACTAATTCACTCTCTTTAGCAACTTGAAAGTGTAAGACCAAGTATAAGCTGAACCTTCTTCTCCCCTTTTGCCCACAATCTTTATCAAGAAACATTTATTGTCATACACTTTGAATTATTGGCTGGTAGGACCATCCTCCTGTAGGAGGTTTTTGACATTTTTCTTCATGCACTGCTGAGCT
>PYHW01010736.1:1069829-1102039 GCA_013186435.1 Turdus rufiventris
TCCATCCATCCATCCATCCCCACAGAGCCCCAGCCCAGGTGCTCAGTGCTGGCCCCACCAACCCCAGGCAGCAGGGCCCTACTGGCACAGCTCATGCTGGGGACACGGGACACCCCCATCACACCACTGGTGCTGATGCTGTGTTCAGCTGCAATTCCTGCCCAGAAAGATGCTGCTGCATCTCACATAGTGAAAGTTCTTCAAAGCTAAAAGCCCAAACTTGGGCAGGGCAAATGCCACATCTGCTGAGCAGAGCGACCCAGGGCTGAGTGTGTTCCACCAGGAGTTGTGCCTGGACAGCGCAGCTGCTCGCACACACAAACACATCAGCTTTGACCCAGAGTCCTGCACCAACAAAAGACTTCCCAGCTCAGTATCCCAGTACACCCAAAGGGTACTAATTCCCTCCTCATCTCTATTTCAAATTCTTGAACAACCTACTTCTACAAAAGGAGAGAACTGCTTTACCTTTGCTGCATGCCACAGTTCTGCCTAGAGAAGGTAGAAATCAATCTTGCTATTACTGCCCAACTTTGAACCTCACCTGAGGTAAGAAATCAGACAGCTCATGGTAATTCAATCTAGATCAACTCCCAGTGGATTGGAATGGCCTTAGAAAGTTGCATGCACTTTAGTGAAGCCTGTTGTCTCAAGAAGATTCCAAATCAAAGTCTAAAATAAAACTTAACAATACTTTAAAATTGTACAGCATATTGGATAGCATATAATCTAACAACAGACAAGAACAGCTGAATTCCAGTTACCCATTTGTTTGCTACCTGTGACAGTGTACACTTATAAAAAAATATATTTCAACAAATAAAAAGGGAAGTTAAGACTAGGATGCTGTTGTGATAATTTGATTACTGAATATGATTTTGTCTTTGAAACTTGCCATCACTTTAACTTGCCTAAAATGCAAGCAACTGAAAAAAAGAAAAAGCAACACTCCTGTGAAGATGATGCCAAAAGTGAACTCTCTGTTTCCTCAGGCAAAGCTCTGACCCTACTGAAACAATCCCTTTAAGCACAGCTGTAACAGGCTGCAGTGGGCACTTCCACACATTCACTAAACCTTGCCTTGAAAGAAGAAAGCTCAATTCTCCTCAGCGCTTATGAGCTCAATTCAGTTACTATATATTTAGGACACTGGAAAGTGATAGCAAAAAATATTTTTAAGTTTCAAAATACTTCAATCATCACTGCAATCCAGTGGGGTCCAAAATAAATTTAAATAGGAACTATAGTTACCAATTCGGTTTTAACAGCAGTGAGAGGCATCAGAAGTTACTTTTGTCAGTCTTAACCTCATTACACACTGACCACACTNNNCTGACCACACTCTCATTTGACCCTATAGAACAATGGAGTACTGTTGTTCGACCAAAAATTTTGGCTCAATTCACAGCTTAAACTTTGATTAAAAAATTACAAAGTAGACTGTTCTGTTGGTCTCTGTTCAACATTTTCTACATTCCAGTGCTAGATGAATCCAAACTTGTCCTGCCTGTTCTGAGGTAATATACAATTTGGCAGGATCCTGCAAAAATAATTGCCTTAACAAATGTGGCTTAGGAAGGCAATATTGAAATATTAGATACAAGTGAGGAAAGCAAAATTACACGCACACAGCACTTACCAGCAGTCTAGCCAGGCCAGGAAAACAACTGTGCAGTTTATCAACTGAGTTATCTTTGAGACATTACCATTCCTTGAAACCCTGCATGTTTTTTTAAAAGACATGTTAGATATTGACATTACCATAATTTGTTTTTTTCTGTAGCTTACTGCAAAGACAAAGTTTCCTCTTTTAGTTAAAACTTCAAAAAGATGCTTATTTAACCCAATAAGCAGAAGGAACCACACTGAAGACCACCAGTCACTCCTGGATGACCTCTGTAGGCAGTTACATTATTTGCTTATGCTCAGTGCCTGGCAAGACTTCTGTATCTTTTATGCCCATTTCTGTGAGCTTTACTAATTTAAATTCCTCTTCACATTCTAATTCACTACACAAAATATGCATCTACACAAGGCAATCAATTATACAGCCTAGCTTCACTAAAAATCTGCATTTTCCAAAGAAATAAATTCTCAATGATTGTTTAACTCATACATAAACTTAAGTCAGTTATACATAAATCATTCTGTAAATATAAAATGTAAACAGTTTAAATACTTCTGTGAGGAGCAGCACCATCTTACATGACTATTTAGTAACTGTTCTATATATCTCAATATAGCTTTTGTTTAAAAAGTGTATTGAAACCTGGAGCTTCGTTGATGAAAACTACTGAATATTTATGACTTAAAATGAACCATTGCTAAGATTTCTGCTACACTGATCTCATGGTGAAATGAAAGAGATAAATATTAATTTATACAGCACTACTTCTCCCTCTTTTGGATGGCATGTATTGCTCAATTAATGCATTAGCTACAGAAATCCTGAGGTTCTCCTACCACTTCATGGTTTTTAGCAATCATTTACTTTTGGTGGAGAAAGAGTAGCTGAAGTTTTGCCCCTATTGCATTCATGTCATTCCCTCTTTGACTCAAAAAGCACTCAAAAAGCACTTGTCTTAGTAGACAAAACTCGTAAGAACCAGAACTCCCAAGAATTACATCTCACATGAAAGTACAGCTACAGCATACTCATTTTCCCTCTTGTCAGTCTAAACATCCTGGATACACTTCATTTCTTGTGTACAAAAACAGGCTACGAGCTAGAAGTAAACAGTTTATTGGCATTGCAATGTATTATTCATGAAGTATCCTCATGTTTTATGGTGATCACAAGATTTGGCATGCCACAACTCTGCAGAAAACATCACATTACTCTGCTAGGCTGGATATTTCTGCAGCTTTGAAGATATGCTTTGATTTCTTAAGTTCATAAACCCATTTAGACTATGTAACTTTGCAAAGGACTTGTTCTGTTTCTCTAAAAAATTCATTAATTGTTGCTTTTGCTGAAATATTATAGGCAAGTGGCCAAAATAACAGAGGATTTTGTTTACTACCCAGCAAGTAGTATGCCTGAAACTACAGATGGCTGAATTCTCTCCCCCTCCACCTGGACACAGATGTATGACCAAGCATAAAACTTTTAAGGATATCATGAACAAAACATCTGGAATAAATTCTAATTAAAAAATTGAAAACCTATAAAATCTTAAATAATTCATCATATGGTAATGACCACAACATTAATATGTGCTTTGATAAAACAAATATTACAAATTCAGTAAAAAAAGATCAGCAGCATAATAGTAAAGCAAATATGCAGATTTTAAAACCACAATAAAAATTACCAGGTTTAATATTTTACAGTTAATTACAGCAAAAAAGTGGCTGCTTATAACACAACTTACAGTTTGAAATTACAGCACTTTATGATGAATTCCATGATTATTTTTGAAAAAACACTCAAAAATACCACCAAATTTTAAAAGTGCCCTATTAATGACTAAAAGGACCCCCCTCCCACCCCCCAAAAGACCAAGTAGTCATCTACAGCAACCCAGAGGTCCAGCTGAAGTTTCTAGACTGCTGTCTGTATCAGAGGCCAATGTTGGATCTGTTGACATTGAAGACACATCGTTGACAGATGACGATGAAGATGGGTGTTGAGAGCCATTGATCATTGCTGCACCTGTGCTATGAGAAACAAAACAGCAAATCAGTTGCAGATACAGTTGCACAGTTCAGTACTTGCATTAGTCTGTCTCTTCCTAGTGGCTGCTAATTTTCCCTGTTTGGGCAAGTTTGAAGAGATGTGTCTCAATTCACTGTCAAAATAAATAAAACCCAAAAGTCTTTAATGTGGGGCTTAACAGATGATGTGTCCAGAACTGAAATGAATAAAGTACCAATTACACAGGGAAAATGATAGGGGGATTGAACAGATCAATAAATAGGTGTCACCCTTGTGTATTCCACTCAAATATACAATGTCTCAATTGAAGTGGTTAGGTCATTTTAAGAGCCATATTTTTGATTTGGGTTACTTTTGGGTGTCTTGATCAGCTTTACTCCCTCCTGACCTACAACTCAGTGGAGCCTCATACTGTGCTTTTATTGTAACCAACCTAAAGGGGCTGGTTGGCCACGTATAACCCCGTTCTTGGTTCTCTCCTCCAGGTCCATGACTTCCTTGTATATCAACTCTGAAAATGCAGAGAAGGGAAGGCAAAAAATGAATTTGCAACCGAACACTGGATCTCCCATTAAAATTACATAGGTTTGTTACTGTTCTGAATTAGTTTTGAACAACAGGTTGTAGGCTACACAATAAATGGCAAGTGATACAAAAAAAAGTACATTCTTCTCTGTTGGAGCTACAGTGGCCTGGCACTCTTGAAAACACACTGGCATTGCTCTAAGGCTCTTTCATTCAGGCTGCTTGGAGATCTGAGTTTAAGCTGGGTCTTAAAACCCACTCAGTTTTTATCAATGACTTCTTTGGTAAGGGAAACTCAATCAGTAGTCTTCAAAGGAAGAGCTAAGAACACTTGAAGACTTGTCCTTCTAATTCACCGTTATATTGCTCAAGCTCCTGCATCTTTTTCAATTGTAGCAGTTTGTTCAGAAGAGTCACTCTCCCTAAAAATGCAGTCCTATGGATTGCAAAAGGTGACCGACATGAGCAGGTCTATAGCTCATTTTAAAGGTTCATCTCCCTTGCAGGAAAAGTTTATGTCTCAACAACTGAGAGGCTGTGAAGCACTGGTCTGTTCCCCTGACATCCAAGCAGATGAAGTAAATACTATTAGGTTGCTCAAAAGAACTTTAATAACAATAATCACTGGGGCCCAGCATACTCCCAAATGCCTTGTTATACTTTAAATGCCTTTCTTACCTTTCCACTCTTCTATTGTGTGTTCCCTCTCATCTAACTGCTTATCTGGTATCTTTGGTGGAGGCTGAAAAACAAAACTAACTCATCATAGAGAAATCAAAAGGGATACACCACCAGTATAAATTAAAAAAGAAATTAATTCAGAACATGAACCTGATTTAAAAATAACATTTACATGATTATATATCTGTTCATACTTGGACTCAGCCTATTTTTTAGATGCTGCCACAGTCTTTAAAGCTCTTAACAAATGTGCTTACATTACTGTAATAATTAACAAAGAAACTGATCAGTCTGATAGAAGAGCTCCTAAGTGCAGCAGTCTCCAGCATAAGTAGCTCTTTTTAGCTACTTACTGTTAATTATTAAATTTTCTATCTAGCTATTACAGAGCAGCAGAATTACAATTACAGAAATACAATTGTTCCGTTTACATCAAGTAGCTTTTTCTATTCTTAGTGGCCATCACCAAACTTTGCTTTTTAAATAAATAACACTTTTCTTATAAGCTGAAATTATCCTGAAACTAATTTTTAAAGGAAAAAAATTATATTAATCCCTTTGTTCATTAGTTTTAATCACTAAAAGCTCAAGATCTTGTATTCAGATTTTGCTGAAACACTTATTTCTAGTTGAAGAATAGTATCAATTCCTACAACTAATGAATGTATTTCACTTCCTCAGGAATAAATACCTCAGAACCCCATCAAGGGCAGTCAAATCAGACTGAAACAACTGACGCTTGATACATTAGAACCCTATATAAAATACTTCAGATGCATGACTATATGTTCAGATGATATGCAATTGTACACCAACACAGAGATACATGAACACAGAGACAGGTACCTCAGCCCATTCCTGATGCTATTTCTAATAAGCACATCTATCAACATCAATAAAAACAATTATGGCTTAGTTAAGCTTCTAATGAAATGTGCAACAATCTCCTGTCAAGCAGCTGTAGCAAGCATCACAGTGAGATGGCTTTATACACAGCTTCCTAAGCAGAGACCTAAAACAAGAACTTACAGCTTCTGCTTCCGATGGATCGTACCAAACATTGATGTATGGGTGCTGCAGGGCTTCATCCACAGAGATTCTTTTAGAAGCATCTATAACCAGCATTTTTGATAACAAATCTCTTGCTTGACTTGCTGCAAAAATAAAATTTTCTGTTCAGATTACTGCCATATACAGAACACATAACACAGTGTTTCAAAGCTTTAAAGAGAAGGGTCAGAGTAATCAAGTTCTAATTAAGTGTCTATGTGACCCTTACATAATAAGAGGTTTAGTAGAGTGGTCCATTTGATGGCAAAAAACACTGAAAAGAATGACACAGTTAAGAAATGGGTCAAATGTGTTTCACTATCCATTTTCAGCATACAGTGTCCCTTGGAGTGACATCCTTATGTGAAACAGCTCAGGTGGCAGTGCAGCCTTGTCTCCAATAGCAGCAGGCAAGCACCTACTGCCCCTTTCTGTCACATGCTTTTAGACACAGAAAACACCGTGACTCCTCTGAGTAGGCGGCCTTTAGAACCAGTAAGTCACTGAAGTAACTACAGGGTACCTATGTATTATGAACATAAATCCCTTATCCTCATCCATAAAGAACAAAGATCTGCTCTGCCTACACAACTTCTACTCCAACCTCCCCCTGCTTTTCTCTAAACTATGTTGGCATGTGTCATTGAGAAGAATATAGATATTCACTTGTCTTTATAAAGACAGATCCAAGAATAGGAGCTGTCTCATGAAGACATGAAAGTGGAGGCAAGCACATGTCAGCATGTTCATCCACTCTCATGATATAAATATTTAGAACCTTAGCAGGATGATTTTATAGGAACAAAACCAAGCTACATTTCTGTACAATATATCACAGTTTAAAAACTTTTAAAACATACAACACACAGAAGACAGACCTTACCTTTAAGTTTATTGTGTTCAGAGTCAGCTGGGAAAAGGACATCTGGAAAGAGTTTTTCAAAACTATATCCAGCATATTTAGGTCTGTTCTCCACGTAAGTTCGGACTGTAGGCTGTAGTTTCTTCATAAATTCGGGGCATGGTGTTCCTAGCTGCTCTATAACTTTATTCCATTGATCAATATCTAAGGTTATGCAGCTAAGAAAAACACTGTGTTTGGTTTTCAGCTGAAAGTTATGTTAAAACCACATGGAATAACCAACAGAGAAAACACAGGAAATTACAATAAAGTATCAAGTTCATCATCATGACTTAGGACTACTTTTCTAAACAGTGAAACAAAGCAAGGTATGACAGTGTAGACAAGGCAATATGTATTTCACTCAAAATCATTGCTGGCTAGAAAAGGATATAATTCTGAGAAACAGAATATTAGAAGACTCACAAAATATTTAAATACAACAAATTTAACTTAAGTGCTTGCCTGGGTTCTGGAGAACTCACTCCCTGATCAGAATATACATTCACAGCAGTCAAGCTACTACACATCAACAAGGCATTCCTGAGAATGACCCCAAGGGGCTGCTTTATCCTTCATTCTGCTTGGTACCTCAGCCTAGTCCTGGGCAACCTCTCACAAAGGCCGTGCAACACTGAGCACCACTGGGCACACAAAGGTCCAAGGCTTGGCTCACACAGGTCAGTGATATCGTCAGGGATTTGAATAAAGTTGAAGTTTCAAGGATGCATAAGGAACGTCTTAACTGAGAAGTTTACACACTGTAAAAGGGAGACTGACCACTTCAGGCCAGAATAATTTAATATATTTTACTGAAACAAAAAAAAAAAAAGCAAATTTTGGCTCAGGAATTCCTAGTTGCAGATGGTTAAATACTGGGGGAGAGCTCAGATAAAATTTTATATACACTAATTCACATTCTCCTCAACTTTTTCTTTTTGGCTGCCATCAGCTGGATACCAGTTACCTAAATCTACAGTGGCTTGAAACAGACCCTCTCTTATATTCTTAAAACTTAACAGCAGATCTCTATATAAGGATTCTCAAGCTCTGCTGAGCTTTAGTAAAGGCTTTGACAGAAGGAACTATTTACGTTGTACGGCACTGAGTCTAAATCGAAAAGCCATGCCAGCAAACCAGATAAAGCATTTGCATAAAGCAAAGCATGGTGCAGCTCGTGCAACGACAGAGCTGTGTGAAAGTAAGGATTTCCTTACTATAGCTCAAAGTTCTCCACCGCATTTTCACCCCTAAATGGTACTATATCAATTTTTAAACAGTAACCTGCAGCAAAACCAGGAAACCTTTCTGATGGCAGCTAAAAAAAATGGTCTGTAAGTAACAGCAAATCAAACAGGATATCAAAGTCCAGTTACTTTCAGTAATTTCAACAATGATCTAGAGGTTTCAGTTCTGTTTGTTTGGAGCAGACTCTTTGTCTGAAACACTGCTCACAGGACAGCCCATACAGACACCATCAAGCCATTCACAGAATAGAAAGACAGAAATGCCATGTATTTCTGAAAGCTGCTTGCAGGATCTTTTTTGCATACAAACAATAAATCTCCAGAGTGTAACTAATGAGGATGGTTAGGAATTTTTGTAAACATTTTCTATAAAATGCAAAGAACAGCAACTACTAGCATGCTCAGGTACTAAACAAGATTAGTAAATACTACATAAAAAATGAACTCCAAAGAAAAACCCAATGCACGTGAACCAAGAAAACACCACCTAAACCAAAAGAAGTCTGTCTTAAGTGTGACAACATTCAAAAGTAATGGATAGGGACTATATAACACTGGAAAAAGAGAAGAAGAGGGGGAAAAAAAGGAAAAAGAAAAAATAAGTGTTTGCCCAAGTGGTATATAATGGAATTGCAAATTGCAATTTGAAAAGGCAGTTTAAAACAAGTATTTTAAAAATTAGAACCACCTTATTCTGGAACTGAATCACTGCAGTATCTTTTGACCTTTTACAACTATATCCTAGGCCAAGGGTAAGGATACGATCTGTACCAGGAAATAAAACACCACCTTTGATCATTTCTCCCATGATGCACCCAACTGACCAAATGTCAACTGAAAACAAAATGCAATGATATTAACATAAAAGATAGTTATTAAAATAAAATAAATAAAAATATCTAGACACACACATACACATGAAGTGACTATAAAAAGCATGTGCAATGAAAATGAGTGAAGGTGAATGTATGCTAACTACAGGACCAGCAGAGACTATGTCCTACTGCTAGGTGCAGCCTGAATATAAATGATTTTTTTTTAAGTGTATCACAAGAAAAATCCATGTTCATTTAATAAAACAAAAAATTGTACAATATGCATCTTCATGACACAACATCAATAAAAAGGTTAATCACTTCCTAGCTAATTCAACCTGCTGCAGCAGCACAAGGATACAGTCCCTTCCTGGAAAGAGGATTTTGTGGCAAACCATTTCGCCCATAATGCACCCCACAGACCATAAATCCACTATGTTTGTAGCACAAAAAGAAGGAAAAGCAAAGCAAACGGTCATTTAAAATTAAAAGAAGCATAACATGACTGCATCCTATAAACTGCAGAGACAGCACAGGAAGAAGAGCCACTCTTTGTATTAATCAATGAAAACAGTTTAACATACACCATGTGTAAGGATTAGCTTTTAACTGTCTCAAATACAAGGCAGAAAAACATCCTTTGTTTAATATAGTGCTTGAGCAGGAGCTTGAGCAGAGAGAGAGAGACAGGAATCCAGCAGAGTAAAGCACTTCTCCAAGGCTGGAGGCTTCAAAGCTACCTCTGCCAAGAGAATAGACTCAAGCACCAAAGACAGATTGATTCCTGGACAGCAATTCCATTGTAATTGTGGGAATTAGTCTAAAAGTATCTAAAGAAACTGACCTGCAAAAATATTGCCTACTGAAACAGTTCATGTTTTTTAGGAGAATTAATTAGGTATTACATAGGAATTACAATTTGGCATAAAGAATTTCCCAGAAGTCAGATTACCATGCATCTCTCTCTCGCTTTAAATAAAAAGCAAACAGAATCAGTAAAAGATCACTTAGAATTTTAGAGGATCAGTTAATGACAATGTTAGTATGCTCCTAGTATTTCAGTCAAATAATTTGTTCTAGAATAATTCTCCAGTTATGCTGAAATAACATTTTATACAAAAGAAAAACTCAAAAGCAATTTTTTTAAAATGAAATATGCATTTTCTACATTACCTTAAAATAAATCACTCAGAAGACATAAAGATGCACAAGTTTACTTTGTACAAGTAAGCCAATTTCTTTTGCAGTTACTTTCAGAGGTATTGTCAATTCCATATGCAAAAGTTTTCTTGAAGTCATAACAATAAAATTTTATTGTTAAAAATACTTTTTTCAAATATGACATTGGAATTTCAATTAAGAGAGGGATTTAAGTGACAACAATCGTATATTAAGAATTATATGTAAATGTTCTGAAGGAGCTCAATAATGTCAAGCAAACAATTATTGCTTCTTATTTTTCAATATTCCTTCTCCTTTATTTATAAGTTCCTCTAAAATAGTATCTAGGTAATATGATAGGAGATCAGAGTTGTGCATATTAATAGGTCAAAATTAAGGGCCTTGCTCATTTAAAAAAATATTGTCAACACCTTAGTTTAGTGCTCTTTTTCCTTTAAAAACATTTTTCAAATACTTAATTATATATTCTTTGGCTTAGAGACCCAAAGAAGCCAAGTTTTGCATTTGACTTTTTAAATAAAATTCTGAATGTTGACTTTTTGATCTGCTAAACAACCTGCCGCCATCACCACCCAAAATATACCCAGATCTCTTATAATTAGCTGTGTCCACACGATAAAGTTACCATTCTTCTGGTATCTCTACAAAACCAAACCTGAGAAGTTTTGTGGTGTTTTGATTTGCTGCTTTCATTAAATCAAACAGAAACCTGTCTAATTACAGGTCTCTAACTTTTGTAGCAAGCTGAACTAATGCTACTGTGAATACTTTTACAGAAGACTAAAATCTCATTACAGATTTGGAAAATATTTTAAAAAAATCTATTGCTGTCATAAAGAGTCCATTTTATTCTTAGCAAGACCATGAAGTGAACTTACTGATTTTTACAACTCTAGGAGAAAGAATACCATGAGAAAAAAGGAAGTTTAAACCAAATCTATCTAGTAGGAAATGTAAAAGTAGTTGTTTCAGAGTGTTTAGGACTTTCCTTGTTTCCTTCCTGATAATCACGGGCATAACAGTGCATAACCGTGTTAAGGAGCATATGCATGAACAGTTCTGGTGTCCTTTAGCTGGTTTCTGCGACACTCCAGACACATCCTTTGGTAACAAACCCTACTTAAAAGTTGATTCTATGTATTTGTTTGGGGTCCATGCAAGTTTGAAAACAATTGAAGACTTTGTATCTGTAGTATAGCACCAAAAAGTTACTCTGTAGTACTTTATCTCAGTCATCAAAATAGATATTGCAATCCTCCCACAAATTCAGCAGTGCACAAACTGCAGGAAACTGCCAAACAACCCAGTAACCATTAGTTTACTGTCGATTTTAAATATTTAACTCTGCATTAAATAAGGTCACAGTTAATTTAACTATGGGTGTAATGGGCTGTAATAGGCATCAGTACTAACAGGTGAGGCTCCTGGACAGCCCATGGTTTTTACTCTAAGTGCATCCTTGATACCCATCTCCCTATCATGGCAGCTCCACAAACGCCTTGGCTGAGAAAACTCAACAGTATGTATGGAAATGCAATTGTCTTTGGACTCACTCCAGACATTTACATTCTCCAGAAGTGCCACTCTCATTTCAATGACCGTGTATTTGGGTTTGGGAAGACATGACAGTAAAATTTTTCATTTGAAAAGCTATTTGTGAGTCACAACACAACTCGTGCTTCCATAAGGAACAGAGTTATCACAAGCTTGACAGGATACTCTAGAACACAATCTATCTAACTCCAGTAGTGGAAAGAATGTTTCACACTTTTGCAACCCAAAATTACTTGGTATTTAAGAGAAAAATTTAAACTGGGCAAGCTGAGTCAGAAAACTTGTGACTTCCATTTTATCAATTCCTTCTGTAAGGCAGCTGCATGACTCACTACTACAGCTTTAGGTACTTTTCTTTAATGTCCCTCAAATAGTCAATATAAAGTCTTGGGGGGGAAAAAAAAGATAAACTTAAATTTGCAAATCTAGAAAATTTTAGGAATTAAAAGAAATAACTGACTTGCTCTACTCAGCCTGTGGCTCGTAAATTACAGGAAAAAAAAGTCAGCCATTTGAAGATATTTACATCCTCTCATTCACACTAACAATCCAAACAAATAAAAATCACAGTCTTGCAATAAATATCCACTCATTCCCTTGAGCTGGCTTCTTTCATTGCTAGCACCATTCACACACAGCCTGAAGTCACTTTCTGCAATAGTGTGCAGTTGCCAGGCAGGTTTGCAGCTGTATTAAAAATGCTGAAAGGCAGAGCAAGCCCCAGTTTTTTCAGGAGGTGAGGAGCCACACCTCACATCCCCAGGAGACAGCTCAGGGTCTCCCTGGAGGCCTGGCCAGCAGAGTTTGACACACACAGGGTGATCTGTGGGCACAGCCAGCCTGAGATGTTGACAAGAGAAAGCAGGGAGCTGCCTGAGCACAGGGACAGCACAGCAGTGAATGGCAGCAGAACCAGGCTGCTCCAAAGGAGTGTCAGCAATGACACATCACTTTGTTCTCCTAATGGGTACCACCAGCTGCTTCCTTGAAGGTGCAATGTACTTGTGATGTGCTTCCTTCAAATGACAGATCATTTTATTTTCCTGTAGAAGATACTTCTACTTCCTGTACAAGAGGCAGACTGGCCACAGAGAGAGTATGGGGGAGAGGAAGTGTAACACAAAGTAAAATTCCCTTGGAATTTGTCACAGACTCAAAGAATCTGATGCACCATGACAGTACTCTCTGTATGCTTGTTTCAAGCGTGTTATTGAGTTTTTCTTGAGTAACACTAAGAACTTAGTGCAAAACGCCTAAAGGAGGCTGGTTTTAATAAAAAACAATCCACAGTAGGTAACCTTAGCTTGATTGTTCCTCAGTAGACTTTATGCTCCCTACTTCCTGAAAGGCCATACCCAATACAGTTATTTAGCATTGAATTTGGTACACATATCTACCGATGAATTACAATTTACATCTTCACCAGGAATAAAGTCAGATGAAGGTATATCAAAGTACATACCACATATTAAGAAAATATACTTTCAGTTCTTTCTGGATGTCACGTAATCTACCAAGGAAGTTATTTAAATTTTTAAACAAACAAGGCCCTCAATTTCTTCTCCTATTAAATGCAAACATTTTCTAATGGGTTGAATTGAATAAACAAATTGGTGTATCCAGAATCTGCATTTTGGTCACAAGACTAATTTATAAAATTTCTACAACTCGAAAAAAACATTAACATGTAAAATGTGGTGTGCCAAACAAAAAAAATAAAGCTATGCCAAAGAAAGACTATATTTGCTGACCGTTTTCTTTGTATCCCATCCCTAGGATGACCTCTGGTGCTCTGTAGTAACGAGTCACTACATAAGGCGTCATCATAAAACTAGTTCCTGCAGTTCTGGCCAGTCCAAAGTCAAGAATCTTCAAAGTGCAGTCTGACTTTACTACTATATTACTGGGCTTTAAATCCTTTAAAAAGAAACATCATATATGACTGCTAAGACAAGCACGAAGTACTCTGCGGTTCACATTTTAAAAAGATAATATTGCTAACATTAAATCCCACACACACAACTAGGTTATTGCTATAACTGCAGCTTTTTTCCCCTTGCATTAATTTACGTGCATTCAGCAGATTACAGAATTAATTCCTTTATTGTGCTTGTAGATTTATACAGTAATTAAAGAAGGAAACTACAACCAGCATTACAAGATATTAGCAATGTCTGAAATAAATTGAGGTTAGTAAGAAGTGTTAGCTCTGAGGAAAGGTCTAGAAACTGCTCACTGGAACAATAATTATTACTACAATGCAGAACACAAGTAAGATGACAATCACTTCATTCAATAATCATCCTGATACAAGAATTACTAGAATTATAATGAATGCAAAAGGCTTATTTGCTAGTTGAGCTTACATTACCTTTTTTGAACCAATGTATTTCTCTGAACAGAAAGGAAATCTCTATGTCCACATGGTTTTAGTTTCCAATTTAGGACTTGGTTTTATACTAAGTTTGGCAACCAAACCCAAAAAGGCACCATTGAAAAACTGCCAAAAACTAACAATCATTAAACTGGAGGGGAAAATGCTGACACAGCTCAGATCATTTTGGTTAGCAACATGGTAACTATTGTCTTGAACCCCATTGACAATAGTGGCTTTGCAACACTTATTTTTACAAACACTACAGAGGCTTTCTCTCTCATAGCCTGAGCAGGATCTTACACTTGAATGTCACAAAGTAAATATTACAGCGTACTTCAGAATAACTTTGCAATCATAAAATCATTCACAGCACGTAGGACAACACAGATAAGACTAGGATACTTCCTGCCCACACTCTACTGAGATTAATGAGAGAAAAACCTGAGATGTGACAGAGGACTCCAGCACTCGAGCTGCAAGCATTTGATAAGTAGCCTTATCTGTCATTGTTTCTTTAAGACTGAAAGGTGGATATCTACAAGATTTATATAGTTTTCATTTGTACTTGGCTTCAGCAGTCTCCTCATAATGGTAAGAAAACTGCATTAGAGTGGAAACAACTAAAAGAGTTCCAGAACAACAGAACTTTAATGACTACTTAAAAGTTTTGCATATATACATATTCACACATGCATTTCCACACAAAGACTCTGCAGACAACTTCAGCTTAAAACATTCTCAAACACCACAAATTAAGTTCTATAAGGCATTCTGGCCATTTAATATGCATGTTTTAGATTCTGTTACAGTCTTTTTTATTATCAACTTTATTTCTGCACACTACTATTATTTTCAGGATGTTCATTGCAGAACACCGGGTGCATGCTCATGGTATTAACTACACTCATCCTTCCCAAAGCTGAAGGATTAACACTCAAAACGTTAAGAGATCTTCTCTTTGCTTACCAAATGCTGTCCATCCTTATTTCTGAACACCATGTAGCTGTCATGAAGCCTAGGATCAAAATGATGAATTGACTTACACTACATTCAAATTCATGCAGAGATGCAAATCCTGCATCTGTTAAATATATCTTCTGTTAAATAAACAGAAACTCAAAAGCTCCTTTGGGAGTGATCAAATTAATTAAGATGTATAAATATAACTAGAACCTATAGCTTAAAATCTCTCACTGAACCATGAAAATGTAAAATGTCAGTGCTTAAGAAAAAGATTCTTGCATTGCCGTCTCCCCATTAGCCAGACAGGAGACAGGGACATCTCTGGAGGGTAATTCATGGCTTCTGTGGGCTTTTCTCTTTCTAAGAGAAGATTTGTGAAGGGCTTCTGTAATTAGGTCCCTTTGTGAAGTAGTCAAAATCAAGCAGAATTCAATGTTTCAGAGCCTCCATGCAAGACTAATGAGACACTCTGTGTCCCTCAGAAAGTCAGTGAGGCACAACTCCGCAATGCTGATCATTCATCCTCAGATTATGAAATATAAATGAATGTGTACTCCTACACTGGCTGGAAATTGTATCTCTGCAAAATATTTGGAACACAGTAATGCTGATTTGCCAACATCTGTTAAAGTTAGTGCAAAGTTACAGTCAAATCTTTACCTACTGATGTGGCAACTAAGTTTGCCCTTACAACTTCAAGGTGAAGTTGACCCATACTCTTTGTGTTTGATCTCAGCTTTGTTCCATACCTCTAACTTGCTATTAAAAAAAAAAAAAAATCACTTTTTTCTATGGCAAGTAGTATCCAGCTTCGTTAGAAGCTGAAGCATCCAGTCAAAAAACATGTGAAACTACCAACACCAAAAAAAGCTAAAGTAGAACATTAGATTCATAGCCAGAATGCTCATTGGGCAGACACAGTAGCTCAGGCTATGCTGAAGAAGTTTCAGTAAAGTAATTAGGACTGGTGCTGAGAGTCCAGAAAAGTGGTACAAAGAGTTATCACTGCAGCTACATGGTCTGTGTGACACCTCCCTTTGTAGGGTATCTTCCTTGTAATCCAAGGATTTGTTCAGTTTCCTCCACAGAGAAACAAAACTTTGATACTTTGCACCTTGAAGCAAAAAGGCAAAATGCACACAGCAGGTAACACTGTGCCTGAATATACTTAATCTTCTAAAAAACACTAAGAAGGAGCTGTCAGCTGAAAATCTGCCAGGAAGACATGCAAGTGAAATGTCCTTCAAAAACATCTGCACGTGTCCTTTAAAAGCATTCATGCATACATACGGTGCTATTTACATAGCAGTTGTATTTAGATCATCCCTGTATGATAGGAAGCATCTCAAAGACTGAATCCATATTTACAGAGGCAGGAATTCTATCCTCAAAGCCGTCTTTATGCTTGCCCAACTACCTACTACCTAAGTAGCTACTTATTTTCTGCAAATGTAAAAATGTTAAACTTATCCACAACTTCTACAGGATCAATGCCCACTTCAGAGGAGAACAAACCAACCTGAGACAAGCACACTTTTAGAAGCTCTCTTAAGCCTGTGCTAAGATCCACAGAGTGCCATTCTTACTTTACCTATTCTAGCAGTCCAAACAATATACTCTTTTCCAAAACTAAAAAAGACCTAGAAAATCCACAGCATTAAGCTTGCATACCTAAGTATTGAAGAGGAAACAGGAAACTGCATGCAAACTATTATTTCAGACCCACACATGTTCACACACATTAGAACACCATGGGCTGCATAATTTCATAGGCAATGCAGTATCACAACAGTAAGTGAAACAACCTAGTTTTGCCCAGCATTCCCAGAATAAGGCAAAAAGTCCGAGTGACCTATCTCAAATGTCCGCAAGCAGACCAAGCAGCATCAAGTACAATGCTTGGCTACAGGCAATGCTTCTCCCTCCCTTGCCGATCTCTTCCAACAGAGCAGTTCAGGGAAACTGCATGCAAGAAGGAAGGTTTCACCTTCATTCTCTGAGCTCCTCACTGGAATGAAGTAGCTGATGAGTACCAGAACTAACTGAGCAAAAGGAAGCAGCATTTGCACATTCACACTGTATTTTCCATTCAAATAATTTTCCCTGTTTCCCTAGGAAAAGATGGCACACTGAGCAGGAGTGTCAGACTGCAGATCCAGCTCGCAGACCATTCAACCCCAGTCACAATGTGGGGGGTCACTGACCCGGACAAGCATCCTAACACAGCAGTTCCTGTGGTAGTGCACAGAACTGCCATTTGTGATCTGCTTTCCTAAGCACATCATGAGGAAGACCGTGTCTGAAATCATCCCATATTGCTAAGGTTAATTAAATCTTTTCTATTGCTTCAGAAATGAAAACTTCTCCAGCTCTTAAAAAATTCACACTTAAAAATGTAGTACTACAAAAATACAAGCTTACCATTTCCCAAATTGACAAGATCATACTTGAAAAGTTATAACCAGAAAATCTCAAGCAATCTTTAATCTATATACCATTTCATATGAGCTGCTCAACTTGAACAGGCAACTTTAGATTCAAAATCTCTTGACTAGATTGCAACACACACACGCCATGTAAAAAGCTATAGTCAGTTTTGCCTGTGAGTGAATGATTTGTGACACAAAGGTGTTATTCAAGTTCCAATTACAAGTCTTTATCATCATCTTCTTACCTGGAGATTTCAGATAGTTATTCATTACTTTGCTAGTAAAGGAGCAGAAAAAATGGGCAGTTCTTTCAAAAGATGGGATTTCAGGTTTGGTTACCAAAACAATAAAGGCAGAGATGGTTACAGATATCCTCTCCTGACATGACTACTAAAGTAGAATATTATGCAGAATTAGAGGAGGTAATGTAACTCACCGCAAAAATCTGCAGTTTGCTCTGTGCAGATCGTTATCAAATCATTTAAACATTCAAAAGACTCATTCCAGAATTACCCTGGGAAAAGGTTTGTGATTTCCTTTCAGCTTTCTCTCCCTGCCTATGGGACGGGCTACGAAACACCCTTCATGCTCCTATTTCTACCTTATTTTATCTTTTAAACACTCAAGATAAAACCAAGTGCAGTGCAAATTATACAGTTTAGTTCACTTACCCTATGAATAATCCCAGCTGAATGAAGATGTTTGATACCACAAAGCATTTGATAAAGAAGATAGGACATTCGTTCGTGGTCTAGTTCCATCTGAATCACTTGGCAGAGATTTGCATCCATGAGCTCCATCACTATGTAGCTTATGAAGAAAAAAAAAATCAGATAATATTAGCAATTTACTGTATTCTTTCTCTTGCTCATCTTTTCATATGAACACTTTAAAAATAAATTCACAGGTTTAGCTCAAATCTGACTTACACATCTTGAAATTCTTCCAGGGATTTTTGTGGTGTGAACACATTCAGTAGGCCGATTATCTGCAGGGAGGGGGAGAGGAAGGGTAATTGTACCACAGCAATAGCAAAGGTGCAGAGTCAACATTTCAAAACTGCTATTCTGATATGAACCTCCTGGTATACACTGATGCTTAAGATGCGCCGTAGCTCAACCAGCCCTAACATGGTGCAAACAGATACAAATGATTTTGGAAGGAGTATTTTCCTCCACAAATCACATAATCTAAAGACACTCTGTGTCTTAACATAATGATATTCAAATCTTAAAACCTAAGGAGCTTAGTCACTCTTCCCATTCCTCCTACTTTCAGTTTGAAGACCTGGTAAGATTTTTTTTGTTCATGAGGAATAAAAAAATTAAAACTTGACAAAGACTCCCTAAAAGATACCACTTTGCCACTGACAGAGGTGAAGAAACAACTTCATCCAAACAGAAAGACAGGTTCTTACAGATGCTTTAGCACATTTTGCATTAAGAATGGATGGGATGTACAGAACAAGGCCAAACTACTGCACATCAAGAATCAGGCAGGCTTGCAATAGTTTATCATCATACAAATTATGCTATTAGGTGGAACACCCTTCAGAGAATCCACATATAAACCAACCCATCTGAGAAAAATTATAAAATTTTCCCAAAAAGCTAGAAGATAGAGTAAGTTTCCTGTGACACTCTCCCTCCCTAGCAGACAGGAGAAATTTTATCTTCCTGATGGGGGATTAAAAGAGCAGGTAAAGAAGACTGCTCACATCTGAGTCTGAAGGAAGAAAATGGCTAACACCAGCCTTCTGCAGTTCAACTCCAATAAATTTATCACGTATTTACTCCCCATTTCTGTGATCTTGTCATAGTTTCATAAACACTGGACAGCTACTGCTGTAACAGCACAAGATTCTAAACTCATCCATGCACCGGGGCAAAAACGATATTACAGCCTATTTCTTTTTTCTCCTCTGTGTTTAGCAGCAGGATGCAGCAGGATACACTTACCAGCCATGGTACTCTTATTTGACAGCTGCTCGTAAATTTTAGCAATGTAACACTGACTCCCACGCTGAAATTTGAAGGGGGTCTTTAAAGATTGGGCAGGTATTAAAAATAGTCAATAACAGTTCTTCTACAAGACCTTTCTGTATTTATCATGGAGATAAAACCATGCAATAGAAATCTCCTCTGAAGTCACTTTCCAGACTTTTAGAAAGGATAACCTCCCAGTTAATTCTCCAACATCTGAAGCAGCACCTGCACTCACATTTTTGTGATTAACGCACTTCATAAGAACAAGCTCTCTGTAGGCTCTTTTAGCGTGGGTTTGGTTCTGAAACGGCCGGCTTAACTTCTTGATTGCAACATTCCGCTCCAGGATGGCATCATAAGCTGCACTGTAATTAAAAATAACATTATTACATCTCTAGTGTCAAGGTCCTTTAAGCTGTAGCAGTTGCAAACATTTTCAGCTAATTTGTATCATGCCTGCAGAAAGCTCAAATTTCTAGTGTTATCCAGGTTTAGGAACGTGATATAGCAAAGTGCTCTTGTATGCTGAGAGATTCAAAATTTAAAAATATTTCCCAGCTTCAGAGCATTAACACATGACAATCTCTACAATATAATGCAGTTTTTCTGTTTCCAAAGATACTGAGTTCTTGCCACTCACTGGCACTCAAGAACAGACCATCAAAAAAAGATCCAAAACACTTCAAACATAAAAAGTACATCAATTTTACATAAAATCTTCACACTAAAAGGGAGAAGGCAGGAAAAGTAGGTTACAGGAAGGTCACATGCTTTCACTTATGTAGTTGCTTAAGATCCTGATGACAATGACAGCATCAAAATCAAGACAAAAAAATGTTAAGAAAGCTTTAACCTCTAGATGTCACTGGCTTTAACATGGTGATAAAAAAATAACATTTTGTTTGCAGACTAACGCCAAGATTGTCGTACGATTCAGTGACACAGTCTGTTTAACTGATGAAGACTGTTATTGGAAACAACTCCCTTACATATCACATTTCCATGACAGGAAGGCATGGCTTGCTTTTCCTGTGAGAGCTAATACAACAGCTGACTGCTATGCAGACTCAGGAAATATTTATCAGTTACTAAAAAAGTCTCAGCAGGAAAAAAATTATTTTCTAGTCTCTTCTCAAGAATAGTACTCAAATCAAATGAAGACTATCTGCCAGTAAACAGTAGCAATTTATTATTAAATTATTATTATTATTACACTATTAAATCCAACTCACTACTTTAAGAAGTGGATTGTCTATGTAGCATGTAGGCTTGTGGGTTTATCATCAACAAAACTTCTAGAAACTACTAAAGAAAAAAATGGGAACAACATGTACTGGTTACTTTCTTTTGATGTACATTTTCCACTGTATCTGGAATTCCCCCACCTGGCCCCAAAGATAAGGATTGTTTTAGGAAAGGTTACCAACATGGAACTCCTAATATTTAAACTTCTGCATTCCCTGTACATAACAGCAACCTAGAGCCTGTTTCAGTATCAGGCCATCTACTCAATATTCCTCCACATCAAGTTGGATCTGTTATTAAAAAACAAAAAACCCCAAAACAATCAAACAAATACAAACCAACAGCATTGACAATAAAAACTCCAGTCTAAAGAATTGCATTGTATGGAAATACATGGGGGAAAGATTAAACCACAGTCCTCATCTGGGTAAGCTGAGATTTAACTAAAAAGGTTTCAATTACCACTAGCAGCAATTACAGAATAGCCCTAGAGTAATTACATGGTCAGTTTTGGGATCTCAGCTCTAGGAAGGGCAATAAATTCAGAAAACAGGCAGTAATAACATATGACTGGCTATTAGAAGGACAGTAATAACATATAAAGATTTTATTGGCATTTCTATAGCAACACACTAGCCAAGCAACTGTCTACATCCTCAGTATATTAATACACATGCAAACAAAACTCAGATCAGTTTTTTTGTTGCTGCTAGTTAATACCACTAATTTTAATGCCAGAAGCTACCATTTCAAAAACAACTCTTTCTAGAGTTTTTTCTTCAAGATTCCATTAACACTTACTACACTGTTTTATTAATCCTGCTAAAAACCCACCTATACCACACATTCTTTTTACACTGACCAAGACAAGATCAAGGTAGTAAAGAGGTGACAGAATTGAGATTATGCTTTCCCCTAACTTTCTCTTCCTTGATGTTTTTCTATTTTTATGTACCTGGTTAACATCTAAATGTCACAATAAATGGAAAAATCTGCAAGGACCTGTGATATTTACATCCTTCTCAAATGTTCAAAAAAGCTTCCAGGAAGGTTAAACCAACATTTCTCTTTGAGGTAATGCCACTGCACAGGAAACAGTGCCTACAAGCAGCTAGCTGTCAACACCTTAAATCAACTGGACACTTTACAGTCCACACAGCAGAGTTCTTATTCAAAGAATGACACTGTCAAGTCATACTGTCACAAACTGCATCACAAATCCACACGTGACAGCCAGCAACCCAAATGCTCACTCACTGGTATCAAGGACTACTCAGATTATGAAACTAAGTGAAACAAACTCCTAACAAACCATTTTAAGAATTGCAAAATCTTATAGGCAGCAGATATTATACAGAGTATTTCTGCTTTTGTTTCATTGCAAGCAGTGTGGTTTAGGATTAGTTTCTTTGTCCAGTTTCTTTTTCCCCCATTAATTTACACGATGCATTTACTGGCTGAATTTGCACAGAAGGGCATCAGTCCTAAAGCTGAACAGGTCAAAAAGCAACAGCAATTGCCCTTGCTGAGGAAAAATGGCCATCAGTTATCACTGCTGTTTTGCCTATAAGAGTTAATTCTCCACATTGCTGCTCTGTAACATATACCACCTCAAAAAACTATGTTAAGGAAACTTAAAGGTATATTTAAACTTTAAAGAAACCTTACCATACTATCCCTTGTGCTCCTGATCCTATTGGTTTCAAATTCTGATACCGTTTCAATACGGTGAAAGTTGAGTCTCCAATTTCGACGCTGTAGAAATTGTTGTCTCGCTTGCTCCTGCTCATGACGGCGACTTGGTTAGTTCACTTCATCCAAAGTTTCCTTCTGGCCTATGAAGAAATAACATTTGATAAAGCAAGATTTTATGACTATATATAACCTGACATAAGGCGAAACTACTTTTAAGACACACAAGACACTTCCCAAATAATCCCAAGTGCATATATAAGTTATTTTTAATGTCTGCAGGAGTAAGATGCCATGTGTTTGAAACATCGTATTTTTAGGAGTGTTCCTAAGGTAAGATTCTAAAAGGTCAAAAATAATAGAAAACCAAAAGCTAATGGATGGTAGCACAAATCTTAGATGGAAATGACAGAAGATCAAAAGTCAGGGAGCTCCACATCATCCAGAGAGCTCCAAGAGTCCTGCCATCCCTTCCTACACATACATGCAGCAAGGGAGCAGGGCTTGGGCCAGACACTCTCCAGAGGCCCCATTCAACCTGAATTGTTGCATAATTCCATAAATAAAAGAGTGACAGAACATGAACTAGTCTTCCAAATATTGTAATCATTAAAATACTCTTGTGTCACAACCACCAGGGATACCTGACACTGATATGGAAACACATACAGTCCATGAGAGCCAGAAGAGGAAAACTGGCCTTGTCAGACATCATTCATGAAGAAATGTAGTAATCACAGAGAGAACAAAAATAAGAAAAATGTATATTCCACCAAAGTCCTCCCATATTAAAAAAAGAAATGCAACTCCTCAATGCCTATGTCCACAGAAGAAATAAAATGAGTTGTGGCTTTTACAGTAATATTTCTCATTTCTTTGATGCTAACTGTCCACTTTTAACTTTGTCTTTACACAGGTTTTGAGTGTAGCTATAAGAGATGCCTAGTAATGCAAGTATTTGACTAGAAGAAATGTCTTTGTTTCTTCAGAGTGACAGCATACTGTCATCCGTTGTTATTAACTTGAGGAACATTTTCCCATATTATTCAACAGTCCCAAAGAGATTCTTGCCTTCCATATGCCACAACACTATACATTTGTCTATTTTAAGCAAGCTTTGAGAACACAGACCGTGCAAATATTGCCTCCCCAAAAGATAACAAATATTGCACAAGTAGTATTTAAAAATGCAATACCTTAATAGACATTTATCTCAAAAGAAATGTCAATTTAAAGATATCCTTTCCAAAATGCTGTCAAAAACCCAAACCTCTGTTATAAAGAGTTAACTAAATACCAAAACAGCTTCTCTCAGTATTTTGGCAGTTTTGTTAAAGGCTTCTTTCCCCAGTTGACAGGGGAGGCACAATTGGGCAATAGTGCTCCTTAACAAAAAGAAAAATCTGTATCCAGACCATACTGGTAGGGTGCAGGTCAGCTTACTGCATGGAGACCAAAAGCCTCATGTCTTAGCAATACATGACAGCAACCCCAGCTCTTTCTTCCCTAACCATCTTACCACTATGTCTTTGGATTCTGCCACTTTCTCAACACTCTGTTCACAGATGCACTTGCACACAGTTTTGGAATAAAAATGCCCAACAACATATAATGATAAAACCCCCTGTGAATTAGAGAAAATTTGTTGTGGACAGTATGAAACCAGCCAAACACATTTTTTAAAATCAGAAAACAAAGAACCAAGGTACTAATTAATGTAATCTTACATTTATTCATCAGTAGCTGAGATAAAACCCAGTACTCTGAGTTTATTCACTAAAACTGTTTTAAGATTTAGTGACATTGAACAATGCAGGATTAACTGGAGCAGCTTAGCAGACAGAGCTCTGCTGTTTGGTATCAGCATCAAGACAATGGAAGCTTAATACTTCACTTTGGATAATTCCTCAGAAACGAATGCAGGAAGGACTGCTCCCCTCCTTCCAAGGTTTCCAGGTGAATGAACACCTTTCCATTAAAAGTCATTATTTTGAATAGCCAAAGCCAAGTGTTTAATTGCATTTTTGTTCATTTTGGTAAATTTTATGGAATCAAAGAGTGAAACAAAGCAGTATAGTTTAAGTAAAGGATCTTGAGAGATACTGTTCTCTGAGAAAATAATTCCTTTATAGTAAGAGATTTTACATACACACTACACATAGTATCATAACCAAGCAAATTTTGGTTAGAATTTCAAATTGACTTGGAGTCTTGTAATTTGCTACACGTTCAAAACTGTAAAATATGCTTGCCAATACATACAAAGAAACTTGCATTTACTGACCATTTTATAATTCAGAACAGTATTTTAGTATACAAAAGAAGTCAATGTTCATTTTTACTAATAATATGAGGAAGGAGGGAAAGGTATCCCAAAGTGAGGAAGAAGTGTCTCCACTTGCTGTTAAATTATCATTCCTTTTTTGCATCCCTACATGGCCTTCATCAAAAATTATCAGTCTGTACTGTGACAGCAAGAGGTACAGTCTCTCTATTTTTAATGCATGTTCTGCTAGCATAAAACAGATTTACTCAGTGCTTCAGAAGACATGAAGACAATTCTCAGAAAAGTCATTTCTTTTTGCACATTTTGTGTGGTGAGTGTGGGATGTAAATAAGGCACTTGGATGTAATGCACTCAGATCAGCAAAGAGGTCTCAGAAATTACATATGCCTTATCCCTGCCTCCAACCCTCTGGCTTTTCATTTGGCCATTAATTACAGCTTCCTCAGCCTGAAGCAGCCCTGACATCCATCCCCTCTGCACCCCTTGCCTCAGTGTCAAATAACTTCTACACAGTTTTGTCCCTCAGCCATGGAGAGTGTCAGTCTCTCATTTTATAAGCAAGCTTACTTCCATGCAGTGCTTTGCTCCCACTCAGCTCAGAACCCCCTGTAACCACCCTTTCCTCATCTCAACAAAGTGTCCTCACAAATGTCTGGTCCTGCCCAGCTCTATGAACACAGCTCACAGTGGAAGGCCAAATACTTCTTTTTTTCCTATCTGTTAATTCACTGGTGACGAGTCTTATGAAGCCTAGCTTCAAAGATCCACAACACCAAAAATCCAGATACCTTTAAATATTAAAGCAAGTCTAAATTCAGAAACTGTCAGGCTTTTAAGATTCTTACACAATGTATGTGGTGCTGTGTCCTTCATTAAAATATGATTAAGCTTTATCAGATAAATTCGCCTGTCTGAAATTTGACATTTTGTTCCATTTTCTAGCAATTTTGCAGAAGCGCACATATGGAAAGAAAAGGAGATTGGAGACTCCAGATTTCTATTATTAATGAGGAAACTAATAATACATTTGTCCCATTAACTGTCAAGTTGCTGGAAGAGTGTCAACTGTCAGCATGGAAAGAATCCCACAAAAAACTTCAATTTCTTCTCACACATCACCCATTGTGCCTTTCCCTGAAAATACCGTGCCTAAGCAAATTACACTACATGGCAACCTTTCACTGGCAGCCTGCAGTCAGTCAAGATAAGGATGTTTCATACTGAATTCTAAGATATTCCTGTGTGGTTACTACTTCTTCGTATTGCCCTAAGTACAATTTACCCAAGGAAGCACAACAAAAATGTAGGAATTGAAAGTAACACTATATCCAGAGTGAAATCCCCTAGGGGATCTGCAAGGCTGGGTGTAAATTTTATTCTGAATTCACCAAGAGCAACTACAGTTCAACAGTTCCTCAGGAGACTTCAGGCGGTCAACAACTTCCACGCCTCAGTTCTGTATAGCCTGACACAGTTTTAAAAACAAATATGGATGCATTGAACACAGAGCTCCATGAAAACGCAAGTAGCATTTATCTATGAAAGTAGCATGGCTAACCTTAAAAAGTATGGGCATTTATGAATTGTTTCACTGACACCTCCTCCATCAAAAGTGAATACTACTAAGAATGAAGTTTGACCGGAAGTATTCATCCAACTTTAAAATAAGCATTTTAAAGTAACCATGTTCATACCCAAACACGCACACATTTGTCATTTGCATCTGCTTAAAGAAAGGCATGTACCCTTAGCTTGTCTCAACAAGACTGTTCTTCATAAACTTGCTGAGTTCAAGATATCTGGAAGACAGCATAATGCTGTATTTCATCACTAAATTTTGTCTCTAGTACAGAAAACATTCAATTTATTAATCAAGATACAGGACAATGTATGGACAGTATATGTTAATTTTTTTTTCCCAGTACAGCCTAAATATATTGGAGAAACAGAGAGGGTTTGGGATAGAAAGGTACTATGGGAAAGGGAGGAGCTAATTCTTTGCTCATATAGCTTTCAATTTAAAAGCCCTACTGCAGGTATGTTAAAAACCTTAGAAATGGCCAGATTAAAANAAAAAAAAAAAAAAAAAAACAAAAACAAAACAACACAACACAAAAACTTGCAGTGATAAATTATATAAACATAGAAATACATTTGCTAAACTTGTCTTTGCAGAGTGTATAATTGATTTCTTTAGAAAGTAGAGAGAGATGGCTTGATACTCATTCCAGACCCTGTTTCATTTAATGCTTTTTCCACTTACAGTACCACTGGTCAATGTTCTAAAGGGGTCTCCAGAGCAGGAGAGCTTTAACTCAGAAGAGTACACTCCAAAGTGCAATGAACAGAACGTGTCAGGATCAGAGCTGGCCCCAGCATGGCTCCATCGAGGCTCAGAGCTGTGCAGAGCTCGTGGGACAGATGGGCACCAGGTCTGTCCTCACCGTGTCATTCTGGCTGCACTTGGGCAAGCTCAAATTTTACTTACAAAAATCAGCCCAGGCTCATCTGCACTAGGAGTCCAAGAAGTGTAGCTGAAACAGCAGGTAATCAAAAACTTGCCCAGCTCATGGGCTCCTGATTAAGCACAGCAAGTTTATATATCCACAATTAGAAATTAATTGGAAAATCACATGCTTTCCACCAAGACATTTGCCTTCTGCACAGCACCACCATGAAACAGTATTCTCTTGGCTATGACACCTGCTAGCCTTCACATCAAATGCAGACCAAGACAGTGTTTTTGAAATCAGAGATCCCTTTGAAAACAACACAGTTATGCACAAGGTTCCTTCACCTAGGCAGTGACCTGAATGCATGCATTCCAGGCATACAGAGGAACAGAAATGGAACAGGTCTTTTGAAAGAAAGCCTCTCTCACTTTAAACAATAGCACAAAATATTTTACAACCTCCTCTGCACTTTCCCATCACTAGAGATACTGAGAATGAACAGGAAAGCCTCAAAGGTTGCATTAAAAACTGACAAACACCATACAATTGAGAGGCATCTCTTCTGTTCAGACAAAGAAATGGAACCCCCGTGATAATTTTGCCACTAGGGACATAGAAATAGAATGAATACTGTCAACTTGAAGAGTGGAGAAAGATTTGCTCGGTACAGCTCAGTCTCTAAGACTGCTCTTTACATTCTGGTTTATACCTTCATTAGACAAGATAACATGAAAATCCAGGATTCAACCTACGCTGTAATGCAGAATACCTTACTCTAGGAGTATCCTTTTATGCAAGAAAATATACACATTCAGTTTATTTCTACTGCAGGAAGAAGTACTCTGAGAAGACATTTTCATACCCTAGTACCCTGAAATACAATAAAATGTGAGAAATGAGAAAAACCACAGATGGGAACAACCATACTAACTACAAGTTTTGCATTCAATCAGACTTGGTTTTCGTGATTTCTAAAGCAATCCTCTCCTAAACAAGCAAACATCAAGTGGGCATAGTCTTGGAAGAAACTTTGGATGCTAAGCCAGCAAACAGTCTTTGGGGTAAGGCATGTCTGAGGTACAACACAAACACCAACTAACAGTGATCCATCTACATGTGCTGGAAAAACTGTTCTATAATGAAAGATTACTATATGAGCTGCTCAGAAGTAGGACTGACAAAAGAAGAAAAGACCATGACAGTCAAAGAGATGCTGAAATGGAAGAAGGCAATTTTAAAATAAAACATTTAGATGTATTAACACATTGAAGAGTAATATGAAGAACATAATATAACAACGTAAGTTACCTACCAATGATGATTCAGTAACTTCATTTAGAAGGCATCTAACACTATGAAAATTAATGTTCTGAAAGAATCTGTGGTTGACCTAGAAAAATCCAACAGTCCTTCAAGCACATGCTAGTTCACTACTGAATACAAAACAAATGGACACTGTATATAAAGCTCTTGCATTAATGAACTTTATTTAATTTCTTTGTGAAAATACAGTTGACACATAGCTGATTTGCATGCATCACATGTTTTTGAATGCTTGTCTAATTTTCAGCTGTCATGTTTAAAGGTTTCTGGACACCTGCTAAATGGATAGTGCAAACACAGCCTAGTTTTCACATATGCTTGCTTCAAAGGCTCAAATTTAAAAAACAAAAGAATTGTTTCTAAAGGTAGCTTCATAGCTCATTCAGTTAGTCTCAGAAGTAATTATGGTTTTAACGTTTTGTTTGTCCATGCTGCCCTTGAAACTGAATGTTGTATTTTGCAATACTTCCAGCTCTGTTAAATATTAATGCAGTTAGAGCATTTGGGAAAAGGAGTTAACATTAGCTGGGTGAAAACTGCAGCAACATATTACTAAACCATTACCATGCCAAACATGCCTAAAAACCTGAAGCTTAGTCTAAAGTGGAATATTCTCACTGATGACTCTAGGATTTATATGGCTTTCAAATTATGTTTTCACAGATCAGATGGTTTTAAGCTGAACGACTTCCACAGGGTTGCCTGAGCTACTCCGAATGCTGAGGTGTGTTTAATGAGGCCTCCAGCAGATGTGCACTGGCAGGGCAGTGCCTCTCCCCTCAGCTCCTGCCCACCTGCACCACACAACTCTGCCCTGCTCACACCACTCACAGGACAAGTGGCACAGCACAAATTCAAAGTCTACAGCTCTGATCTCAGCAGCTGCTTTCTGCTTGCAACTATTAAACAAAACCACAAATATACTGGAGTGATTCTCGTATAGCTCACGTCTGAAGCACAGCACAGCTACATTTTTTAAAATAACTACATTTTAATGTATCTTTTGTTCACCAAGAAGTCAAACTTCACTAGCTACAAATGCGTAAAGGTGAGCACTAGCTCTCAGTGTTCACCAAGAATAGCAGTACTGAGGCTGGGTAAACTTGCATAAACACAACAAGAGCATATTAAGATTTCTGTGTTATGACTTGCCTACTGCTTTCAAGTTCAAACAGAAAAGGGTAGTGCCACTCCAGTTTACTCAAAGACAAGAAATTTAGGCACATTTAATTTTTTTTTTTTAAATTTCAGGACTGTAACATTTTTTATAGCCAGTTTTATATGGAGAATTCAAAGCCAATTACTTGATTTCCCAGAACCTGTTGAGTATTTAACAATAAACAGATGGCTTTCTCCATTGAAGAAGATAATTTCAGAAAAGATGACAGTTTTGGTATAGAAAAATAAATTTGGCTGTAAAGCAAAATATTACTGAGTACACAATAGCAAATGAAACTTAAGAAAATGTAACATGGGCTGTTTAAACCAAGGCATTACTTCACTGGTTTGGCAAATATTGTTGCCAGATTGATAAATCTCATGCAAAGATTTAGAGCTCTCTGTGTTAATCTAACTCTGTCCTCGGTACAATTTAACAGGAAACAACTATATAGAGTCCTAAATTAATAAACAATGAACAAAACCCATTAATACGAATGCAACCCTTGCCATAATTTATGTTTGCAGTTTATAGGTTCACATAGTGACTAACAGCATGCTCCAGCTTGATCACATGATGATTGCTTCTAGTCATTTAGGAAACTACATTGAGTTTTCTTCATATGTATCTGCCATCTCGCCTTTTTAAGATAGTTACTGTAATTTGAGGAGTCTACTAGAAGGGGAAGACATAGGGAAATAAACTACTACTCTAGGAAGTCTTTTCTTGGCTAGTAGTCACCTTATTAGAGTTTCCATAAAAGATCATCTATTTGAAGGCAGCTGCAATGGACTGAACTTAATTATGCATTTCAAAAGTCACCTGGAGGCCCTTTAGTAACACAGAGGTGCCTACCAGTTAAACAGCACAGGTTCACAGTGTCTAACAATGTGATTTTAATCTTCATAACTGATGCCTTTCCCCAAATACCAGTTCTGTTTAGAACAGACAAGGAATCCTATTACCTTACCTAGAGGGAGTTTTCTTGACATGCTCAGCTCCAGATATAAGTATATAAAAAGCATAAAGAGCCTCAATAGCCACGAAGTCTTACAAGTTTTCACCCTGATTAGTAGTGATTTAAGATTTTTTCCAGATCCTTAATCAAAACAGAAATAAATATTTTAAATTTACCAAGGAGAATATGAAGACAAAAATAACAACAAAGCAGAGCCTGAATTAATAGAACATCTGGATGGTTTTTAACCCCATCTGTAAAACACACAATGAGGATGATGCAGGAGATTAGAATCCAAGTGCCCTGAGGATGAACTGAGGATATTCTAGGGAAACACCAGTGCTACTGATAAATGCTCTTCAGTTTATCAAAAATTCTTCAACAGACTCCATGCTCATTCCTCTATTTTTTCCTCTTACAAAAACAGGTGAACTTTCACCTTTTATAATTTTGTAGCAGCATTTCAGGGGCAGGAAAGGACAAAACTTCTTCATAGAAAAAAAGAAACCAGCAACTTTTTCCTTTTTATCTAAATTACACTTAGCAAGCTTCCTGCATTTTAAATCTTCCCCATCCTAATATTCATGGGCTTTATAAACTACAATGGAATGGGACAAAATGAGTCCCTAAAATTTCATATCAACGGAAAGCCAGCTTCCAGATCAGAGAGAGCCTAGGAGTCATTAAAAGAAAATACACATACAACAAAAAACGGAGCAATCTTTTTTTTATATATGCAAAAACTACATGGTTTTTCATCTTAATTAAACTGACTTGCTGCTTCTTTCAGTTACTTTAGTTAGCCCATGAAGGGGTTGTGCAAGTACAGCACAGGTAAACAGCCTGATCTCCAGCCACCTCTAGCACTGGGAACTTCCTTGTTTGCTTTGAAGGGAGGAACAGGAGAGGGGAATTATTACTGGCAGCCAGGCAAGAATCTCTCCAGGAAAGAGGAACATACTTATTTCCCAAGCAGAGCTCCCAGTAGGAGCAGGTGACAAATGCAGCCCCTTGAGTTTTCCTTTTTCATGCTGTTACTCAGCCTCTCTTGAAAAAGCCAATTTCACTGACACTGAGGACAGACCTGCTCTGCAGTGTCACTGAAGCAGGGATGCCCCAGGGATTATATTTGCAGAGTTAGTCATACAGACATGAACTTGAAGCTGGCATGTCCTCCAGCACTTCCCCTGTCAGGCTTACCTGATCAATACTATAGCATCTCATCAAAAGTAAATGTTTTCACTAAAGAGTCCGCTGTTTTGGGAACCTCGCCCCAAATGGTTTCAAATATCACAATAAAAGTTTAATAACAAAATCAGGAATGCGCTCAAACAGCTAATTTTCAACGTCATGTTTTTTGCGCCAGTGCTGGAACTCCCTGCATCAAATTACATTCAAACACTAGTCAGCTTGAAATAGCAATCACTCACAGATGCAGTCACCAGTGCCAAACTAACAACAGCTGAACCTGAAATTAGGGAAACCTGAAGTTGGAGACAGGGATTTTTGTCTTAGACAACTGGAACTTGAGCTTTTTCACTTCCATGCCTCAAGTACCTCACTGTCAGAAGTAACTAATGATTCGGAGGCTTTTTAACTGTAACAATCAGAAGTAACTAATGATTCTGAGGTTTTTTAACTGTAACAATCAGAAGTAACTAATGTTTCTGAGGCTTTTTGACTGTAACAATCAGAAGTAACTAATGTTTCTGAGGCTTTTTGACTG
>PYHW01010736.1:1108793-1143317 GCA_013186435.1 Turdus rufiventris
AGGGGATTTTCACTATCCATTTCTTGAAAGAAAAAACTCTCGCCTTTTCCTTTTTCTTGCAATACTGTCCCTTTAAACCAGGACAAACCCCTTGCTTAAAGCTGGGTAAATGCAGCAATTATGTTCTCCCTGAGCCTGCTCTTCCTGGGGTTGCAAAGCCAGTCCTTTGTGCACCCTCAGGCACTCAAGCCCCTGCCCACCTACAGAAGCCAGGGCTGGAGTCCCCATTTGTGTCTACCACAGTGCAGGAGTGTGTGATCCCAGCTCTGCAGGACACTTTCACAGCTGGAACAGTTCCCTCCAGTATCTGCTGGTCAGGCCCTGCCCGATGCAGCCCAGGCAATAATTGCTCTGCAGGGCTATAGGGGCACAGTGCTGACTCGTGCTCAGCAGAGCCCCAGCTCCTCCTCTGCCAGCAACCAACAGCTGAAGAAACACAAAATCCACTGCTCCTCATTCTTATTTCACAAAAATCAAAACACCAGATTTGAGACATTTCAACTTTTGTTCAGCAGACAAGGGGAAAGGCAAATGTTTGAATGGATTCAGACTACAGTGATGTGACATTAGCCATAGTTCATAGTTAGAAGAATAAATACTGGGTTAAGAATTTTTCCTGCATGCTTTTAATATATATATATATATATATATATATATAATAAAAAAATATTTGTTATAACATCAATAAAGTAATGAAAGGTTGTCAGAGTTGTGTGCTTGTCTTTTTATTTTCTTTAATACTCAAAAATCAGCAATTACAGCAAACAGGCTGTCCAGTAGCACTGCAGAATCAATGTTTGCCCTTTTGGTTTATTTTAAGTGAACGCACAAATGAACTCATATACAGTATTTGCTTTGTTTGCAACACAACTGACCATTGAGCTGAAGTGTATTTTTCTGTCAGTCCTCATTTTACCATTAGTCTGCAATATTCAGCTAAGAATGATTAATAAGCATCCCATCTGTTCACATATCAAGCAGCATTTATCCCACAATAAAAATGACAGTATGGGCAACAACATTTTTAGTATCAAGCTTACAGGCAATCAGTTTGAACAGAAAAAGGATCAAGAACTAGTTCTTAACACCTTAAAAGAAAAAAATCATTTAAAGTTAAGGAGAAATGTGTCGCTGTTAATGATAAGCTTGGTATACCAAGATCCTTATCTCTTCACAGACATTAAAAAATATTTCAGAATCCATGGCAAAACTGGTGAATTTCCAGCAGACAACATAAGTAGCCTCAACTGGATTTTTAAAGAGCTTTCAAATGCCAAGAGATCTTTCCATAACATAAACAGAAGCCTGCTTCTGCAGGTTTTGAATTAAGGACTAAGGGGTTTGCAAAGGAAGCATTTACAGCAATAAACATTTAGCCTTTATTTAAAAAACAGGCTCAAAACAAGATTGGTCTAATTTCCAAAGTGAAACACTGCATATACTGAAAATAACAAATACAGTAAAGCTCTACACACACATAACACTTTTTTTGCCAAGGGGAGGGATTGGGAGGGTGGGAAATGAAGGTGAAGAAATAGCACACCATACTTTTCAGGATATATTAAGAACATTTGTATTTGTGCAGAATGCTGGATTAATCTTCAGAAATGAGGAGCTAAATGTGTATTTTCCATGTGTCTTTTAAACAATAAGCACCCAAAGAAGTTTTGGCAGCCGAGGAAGGATGAAAAATAAACCAAACCACATAAACAGTAAGTTTCAGGTAAATTTCAGGTAAATAACAGGCAGAAAATTAATTCAGTTGTTACCATCTTGAAACATTTATTTCTTAATACTTGCACAACAATTCTACCTAAAACATTTGCAAAGAAGGTTACACCTACACACCTAATAAACCATCAAAAGCCTTGGTCCTTAAAGGAGCAGGGTTAAAAGCAAAAATACAAAAACCACACACAAAAAGCAACTCTATTTCTGCCTAGAACGCACAGTCCAAAAACTGTACAGGAGCTGGAAGCCTCTTAGATCACCTACTAATACCTCTGATTTAGAAGTCTCCATGTGGCAGCCCACAAGATTACTCTGAATACTTATACAAGCCAGTGCTCCAAAAACCTTGGGAACTTTTGCAGTGGAAGATATTAAAATTCCTTGTCTCAGAGTACAACTTTGTACATCCTCTGCAACTCTGAATTAGTTTTGGTTTAGCAGATAATTCTTGCTCTTCTCCTATCACACTTTTGCCCAGTTGGCCTTGAAAACCACCAAGATGTGCAGGCAGCCTGCAATGTGTCTGGTCCCCACGCTGGCATCCCATGTTATGCATCCTACTGTCAAACTAGCCTGTGTTGCACATCTTTGAACCAACTGGGGCAAAAAAGGAAGATGGCTGTGCCCAGAGACTGAGATCAAAGCAGGGGACTATTCAAAATTCACCATTTTTATTAGCTACTATTTGAAGAATAAAGAACTTCCCTTCATTATATATGAGGAACACTCAAGTAAGTCAGTGAAATCACTCTGACAGCATCCCTTAAATAAGTTTGGCCCAGATTCATTTCATGTTACAGTTGAAACCGTTTCCAAGCTGTCTAATACACAGATATATCCGCAGACACATACCGAAGCACATCAGTTAGTATTTTCCCTGGAAGCACATTTGCTGGCACCTCCAGAATCGAGACCAGGTCTCACATCACCTGCAACACCATCACTGGTTAAGTCTCCACACCTGTAAGTAAAACCGAGCTGCAAGGAGCACGCTTGCACAATTCTACATGCACATGTCCTAGGGCAAGTAATACTTTCCATCCCTGAACAAGCATGACACCCTTTGTGTTTGTATTATCAGATAGGCCAAAGCGTGGAGGATTTGACAATTGCCTGAAAGCGTTCAGCAAGCGTGTTCTGTACAACAGTGAGATTGAAAACCACACCACACGTGCAAAACCATCACTGTAGCTGGGGAGTGGAACAAATAATCAAGTGGGATTTGTTTTTGTAGGTTATTAAAGAAGCTCAGGTCAAACTTCACTGATGGAACTGCTCCAGGCAGAAAAAGCATAAAGAAACAATCTTTGGAATGAAAACTGGACGTTATGACACAGAAATCAAAAGCAAAAGAAATTCTGCAGAGAGACAGCTCACTCCGTTTGAAAGAAATTTAAGAATTAAAAGGCGAAAGAATCGAAGACACTGCCGGTCACCCCCCAGCCCGTGTATCTAGTGTAGTTACATTATCCCAGAGAAGTACTTTTTGCTTTAAGAGGCATTTTTAAGAGCAAGGTCACGGCAGCTGCCCAGGGAGGGCTGCATTCCCACCCCCCCGCCCTGGAAGGCTCCTTGCCCGCAGCCGGGGCGGCCAGCCCGGCCTGCCCGGTGCCCCCGCTGCCGGGAGGAGGAGGAGGAGCCCCGCGCCGAGCCTCCTGCCCCTCCTGCCACACCAACAAAGAGGTCCCCGCCATTATCCACCGCACCGCTCCGACCCCGGCCTCCAGCGGGCACGGCAGCTGCCGGCCCGCAGCGCCCCGCACCGCCGCCCGCCCCCGGGCAAGAGCACGGCCGCCCGGGCTCCCTCCGCGCCCGTGGGAACGTAAACAAAACCGCCCGGCCCGGCCCGGCCCCGCCGCTCCCCGGCCCTGCCGCCCCCGGCACCGCGCCGCCGCCCCGCTGCCCTCCGCCCGCACCGCTCCCGGGGGCTGCGGCCCCGGCACCGCTCACCGACCACCGCCTCCGGCCTCGGCCGCTGAGTAATGAGCCGGGCCCGGGCCGCGCACACGCACCGCGCTCCGCCCGCCGCGGCTGCGGCTGCGGCTGCACCGCCCCCTGCGCTCGCCCCGCCCGCCCGGCTTGGCGCTGCCCCGCTCCGGGGCCCGGCCCCACCGGCCCGGCCCGCCCGCTTCTCACTGTCCCTGGCCCCCGCTGTCCCCAGCCCCACCGCCCTGGCCCGCCCGCTTCCCGCTGTCCCTGGCCCCCGCCGTCCCCGGCTCCCACCGCGTCCCCGCGAGGGCTCTGGCTCTGGCTCTGGCTGCCCCGGGGCCGCGCATCCCTGCTGGGAGTCAGCATCGCTCCGCCGCCTCCGCGCGCTTTCCCCTGGAGCAGTTCCTTTCCTGGATTACGCCCGGCAGCCAGACCTCTCTTCCTGCTGGGGCTTCCATGAAATATTTGACTGTTTCCAGGCCTTTGCCCCGGCGCTCTGTGCCAGTGCGCTGGCACCCTCCCTCGCACCCTGGCATCGCTGCTGCTCCCAGACATCTTTCACGGCCTCAGCGGCTCCAGGCTTCCCGCTGCATGCCTGGCATGGCAGTGCTTCATCTCATTATTGGGCATCTGGAGTGCTGGAACGTTTTCTTGTTCTGTGTCTGTTTCGGTGCAGTTTTTCCTCTAAATCTTTAGTAGCTCTTTGAGTTTTTCATTACTATTGTCTTTGGTTCCTGGCACCTGACATGCATACTCTCTCCTTAGACTTTAAATATTTTCCTTGGTATATCATTGTGGGTTTTATTATTTTTGTTTTTTCTTTTTCTTTTCTTCAGGAAGGTCCCTGCTTAGAGACAAAAGGAAGCCTCTCAGCAAGCCTTTGTATATCTTTATTGCAAAAAAGAGGCCCTATGAGAAGTATTTAAAAATACATAAAATCTGCCAGTTAGGCACAGGGTACTGTGAAAATGGACATTTCACATTTAATTCACTCTCAAACATGTGGCCTGTGTCACATTTTTAAGGATGTCAATATATCAAGATTTTTGTCATAACAGCTTTTATCTCTCTTTAATAAGTATAGACTTTTACATGCTAAAGGCAGTGCTTTAGAATAGTCCTATTTTCCCCACTATCTTGGTGTTGGAAGTTTCACCTCCATAATTCTGTCCATATACTCATATGTCCATTTTGGTGAGACCACTGTATGTTGCCCTTAAATTTCTCACTTAATTTAGGCAATTTCTTTCCATGTGTTAAAGTGGTACTTTGACAGATTTCCACAGACAG
Organism: Turdus rufiventris; assembly: GCA_013186435.1. NCBI lineage: Eukaryota > Metazoa > Chordata > Aves > Passeriformes > Turdidae > Turdus > Turdus rufiventris. Next base: position 1,113,744 of record PYHW01010736.1, read on the forward strand.
ATATATGATGCCTCCTTTATATCTACACAAAAAACATCCCAACAAAGAAACCTATTGGTCAGACTCCATCATCAGTCCTCTTTATGTGCCTCTGGGCTCTGTTTCTAAGACACATCTCCCACATTGCCTCTGCTCATTTTTGTGGGATGGCCCCCAAACAGAATTAATCACCTTTTAGCTCCGAGGCTTTTTCTTATTGCAATGTGTTAGATGAGACCCAGGTATTACATTCCCTTCCATGTTACATATGCCAACAGCAAAGCTCAGAAGGCACAAGGGGCAGTATAAATGCCTAAATTACACAGCAGGCAAAACTTAATCTGGATAGGTCTTATTCACCTTGGCCTGGTAATTAAACCAGCCTGCTGATTGTGGCTGATTGAGGTCATGGCACCTTCAGGTGTTTATTTCTGTCAGCACATAGACTTCCAGTGTTAACCTCTGCTCTCTGCACAGTGAGAAACAGGTGAGGTGACATTATGTTCCGCCAGTTCAGTTATTTGCAACAAGTCCTATGGCCCTACAGAAGTGCCATTAGTCCAAGTGTTTTTGGGAGAGTCATTGTTCCTGATCATCCCATCTGATGTAAAATTGCCCTGAGATTTGCAAGTGGAGGACAACAATCCTTTTAAAGTACAACATGGTGCTTTGCTGAGGATCCAAGTTTGTCACATTTCTTTTTTCCTTTAAGATATAATCAAATTCTCCTTAAGATTTTATTGTTTACAAAGTTAATGCTTTTAGAAAGAGATATATTTCTGAGTCACTTTTTAAAACTAGTCCTTACAACCTTGTATACAATCAGCAACTATAGTCATCTTGAATGTAAAGCTGATAAGCAACAGAAATAATGATGCAGAAATTATAGAAAAAGATCAGATTGATGCTGTTGTATAGCATAATAATAGAGGCTGGAAACTTTGTAAAGGTATTACGAAGGAAAACTCTGAAAGGAAGAATTTCTTACCATAAATTTGCTGTTTACCAGTATATTGCTTTAAAAATAAAGATAATATGATAGAAAAGCTATAAAGTTTCTGTACATTATGCAAAATTTCCAATACATTGAAATAACAACTCTTCAAGTAAGAACAAAAAGTTCCTTTGATTGTGTGTATAATCAATTTCAAAACAAGTCCCTGAATAAGGAAATTAAACTTTGAGAATGCCACTGAGCATCACTATAGTATTGTTTTCAAGCACTAAAGAAGTATTTTCTTATAAACATTATGGCTATACTCCTCTATTACATATGTCTGGGTGGAGACTGTTTTCTGGATTGTCCTGACTGATATCCAAGAAAATACAAAACTAAATTCATGATAATCATGAAAGTAAACAGGTGTTTTACAACAGGCTGCAACAAAGCCACCATTTTTCTCTGGGCTTCTCAACAGATTAGAAGGGTACAGTAGAGAGCAGGAGTATGGATTAATTAGGACAGAACATACAGACAACCAGACAGAAGGTTCATATTTCTTCATAGGGAATCAGTTGCTGAAAGGGAAAAAAGTTTTTGAGAACAATATAAAGAGAGAAGACAGTGGAAAGAAATGTGGCTACCTGCAGGGGCCAGGTCTTTCCAGCAAGGACTTGCCCTGCTGAGGTACCAAAATGACATAAACTTGACAGGATTTTTGGTGATGGGTTTGACAAGGTGCATAGTAAACAGTGAGAAAAACTGAAAGATGCTAAGGGTCTCTTTGGAAAAATATTGGGAATCACCAACCTCACAACCTGAATCTTCCTTTTCAAAATAAAAAAGAAATTTTATATATGAGACGAATCTGATGAGCAGGTTTATTTAGTAATAGACACTCCAAAATCAACTCAATTAACTATATGGAGCATAAAAATCAACCTCTCTCTACATGTAATAGTTAATCATTCTCTTACTTCCTCAATTTCAGTGTTTACATAGCAGTAGTCTTGGATTTGGACTGCTGCTTTAAAATAAGCAGTTGTTGAGTGTTTAATAAATATTTAGATTTTAAAAGTGTCAGTAAAATCTGAATTATGTCAAAATACTGCAAACTTCCTCACTCCCCTGCACTGATATACAAGTGGTTTATGAGCATTAAATTGTTTGGATTCAGCAGTCATGAAATTACATCCAAAATGTAGTTTTGCCTTTTTTAATATTTTCATTAACTTGTCAATTACCATATTCAGGGTAGTAAACAAATTTTTAGCATATTGATGTTCATAAACCACAAATCAAAAAATTCAGACTGAATTCTTTGAAGATGAGGAAATAGATCTGAACATCTGACACAAATTTTCATGTACAAAAATCAAAATGTCAAAAACAAGACTCTATAACATAAAATAACAGGTCAGAGGATAGAAGAGGATACTTTGTTCACAAAGTATCCATAGTAAAGAACAGTGATTTATTTTTGCACCAAAATGGATTAGCATAATACACATAGTAACTCAGCTGAGTGGGACTGTAGTGAACAGACACAAGGTGGCTTATACCACAATAGCTGTTTTGCAAGTAAATGCTTGATTATGTCAATAGTCACTTTTAGACAAGCTAAAAATAGAAACAAGATACCCTAGGAATGTGCCCTTGCAGAACCGCCTCACTGCTCTGCAGACTGAGCAGGAAAGACCTTGTCACATCAGGAGAGGTGCTGGAGCTGGGTGAGGCAGCCCCAGCTGCTCCCTGAACAGCAAGCAGTGCTCCTAGGAAAAGTGACGGTGACAGCAGTACACAGCTCTTGTGGAGTCACTCCTCTGCTGACCTGACATGCTCTCTGGAGGGGCATGCTGCTTCCCAGGAATGTCACTGGGAGACTGCCAAGCCTTGCGCTGCCCGTTGACTGTTACCTGTGCTGATTTTCATGGGGGCATCTTGGTACAGCCAGGAACAGTCTGACAGTATGGAGAGGTATTACAGGGCCCTGGGAGCAGCATTAAGGGACTCTGGAGCACAAGCAAGTTTTTTCATCCGTCCTCTAGGTCAAAGGGAAGGTGTGTGAAAGAGTCATTTCATTAAAAAGAGATCACTATGAATTGTGGCTACTCAGGGGGCCCAGTTTTTCTAACTTGGGCTGAGAAGCCACCACCAGGATAAATATCCATATCCTCTTGTGCAAACAGTTTGATAAATATTCTTTGCTGAGGAAATAGACTTATGTGGAAAGACAATACCAACTATGAAAGTATTTAGAAAATTCCAAAAGTAATGCAAATATAAATAAATAAAGCATTTTTGGGTAAAAAAAATCTTTCTGAAATATTTTTTTCACCATTGCTTGTGGTAAAGAAGCTACATTTCACATAAGAAAGTGAAATGGAAATTTGGTAACCCAAATTAATAGACATATTACAACCTAGAAAGGTGTACAAAAAATCACACATCTTAATTGCTGATTAATACAGCTGATGTTAAAATGTTTCCTTTTAGTAATGAAAATTATCTAATGAAGAAACGTTGTGACAGCTAGATTTTTAAAATTAATTATGTCTCGCAAAGCACTATGAAATCAACTCCAAGTAACCACCCAGAGAGACCCATATTCCCTCTTTAAATTGAAGTAGAAACAGACAGTCGTTTCAAAATGCAGTTATACACTTGAATTCTGAATATTAGCAGATAATGATGAACTGGCACAAATATTTCTGTTTAGTAGTAACCAAACTGAATGGAGCACTTGCTGGCTTGAGCAAATGTAAGAGGAGACAAGCAGCCACCATGGGGCACCCTGCGACAGGTTACAGATGGGAAGAGGAAGGTGAGGCCACACTCACAGCTGATACTGAAGCTCAGACATTTCTGCACATCTAGTCAAGAAACTTTGTTCTTTCATATGTCATTAATGCTATTCATCCCTTCTTTGTTGTTCCTGAAAATTTCTTCCTAAGCTGCCATAGTTCCATGTACAACCAATTTCTAATAATTATTACACTGAGTAAATAGGCAGCAAAGTATATGAAATCGTTAGACATATTCAGCCAATTGTAAATTGTTGGTGGAGGGATGTGTAGGTTAACTGTTAGGAAACAGTGTTTATAATTCCACACACTGATATTAACACCGCATAGGATGTTCTTTATTTATATTACTATTCAATAGAAATTTTTCATAGGCAAATTCAAGAAAAGTTCTTGGGGTTTGACATTACCTTTCTAAATTAAAAAATGGCATCAATTTCTGCACCCATATCAAGGAAAACTTAGTATTTGGCTTCCTAAGAAGAATTCCAGAGCAAAAAATAATCCATTTTCAGGATTCAGAATAGGGCCATAGAGAATTTTATATCGGCTCTTTCTTCTTGTTAATACAAGTGATCATAATTGGAAAAGCTCCTGTACCTCCTCTCTTCATGGTTTCTGCTACATGGGACCATCTGAAGTTAACCAGATTTTAGTGACCTTACACAGAACACCCCCATTTATGACTCTGGCACTGAACACAGGGGATACTGAAGGCAAACTTTCAGTAAAGATCTCTCCAACCAGTATTCAGTGCTCTTCATCCCTGACCTTGCCCCTTCTGGTTAAAAAAAAAAAAAAAAAAAAAAAGTTTTCCCAGGAGTGCACAAAATTTTATAAAATGTTTTTAAATTTCAACTCCTGAATGCAAACAACCATTCTAGGTTAGATAGTGTAATGTATTATCTCTGAAAAGAGCTGGAAAATGAAATTGGCCAACACCAGTTATCTTACATCCTGTCTAAATGCTAGCTGAATACAGCACTGCTTATAATGATTCCAATAAAAAAAAACCTGATGTCAGAAAGTTGTTTTGGAAAACAAGTGACAGTGAACTAAATGGTAGGTAGAGGAACACAGACAACTTCATATCTTATGACTTGGTAAATCTTAGGATTTTACCAAAACATTTTGAAGATACTTAATAGTGTGTGTTAAGTCTGCACAAAACGTTACTCAGCACTCAGTGAACTACATGAGGCAGAATAAGGAGAATAGCTTCAATAACCAATTATTCCCTATGGGTGAAAATGTACCCCTTTATGCTAGTTTGGTGCCTGCACACATCTCTGCTTTATGGAATAGTACCCTGTGACAACTTATGCACACTCATTCTAGGATTTTGAAATGAAGATATATTTTGATTCCTTCAGCTATTGTAAAGAAAAATTATTCCCCTCTATAGGTAAAGTGTTAATCTGATATACACAAATATATGTTAATGTACACAGGTTTCACTGTGTTGACAAAAAGCATAACAAATAGAAAATCTCTATTCCAAAAGATAGGATGATTTTTTTCCCCTCCTTAAAACTAGGGTCCATGTCCTTGCTGGTTAAAATGGCTATTTTTCATGAAACTATGCATTGAGTATATACATGGAATTCCATCCTATATCCCAGAAACCTGTAACGCTTCAGTCTTTCTGTCCTCAGATTAATGGCTTGAACTTTTGTAATTTAGAAAGTGGTTCCATTACAGTCTGAGAGCATTTGGCATTAAATAGTAATCACTTCACAGCCTCTCTTCCTGTATCCTAGATGGATGCATTGGAGGATGTATCATAGGAATACTGGCCTCCCATTGAATTACTTCTGGGATCAGCAGAGCTGTAATCAGGTGTCACAAAGAGGGAGCTACTTGTTCAATAATGTTTTTTACATCACATCTCAAAAGGAGTGTAAGAGGCAAAAACAAATTAAACATACCAAACTAAAAGTGCTATTTTAATTGGGTTTCATCCATTCATAGAACTTTCTAAAGATTTAGAAACTCCCAGAGGTTTGAGCCAGACTTTGCCAGCTATTTTCTTAAGAAAAACTGGTTACTGTCTTGAGTGGCAATAAGAGTTATGCTGCCTTCTTGCACTCTTCAAACACAAACTTAGGAACAAATCCCAATACACCTACACTCCCAGTTTAGTAGTATTTTTAAAATTACCTTAGGAATTATTATTTCTTAAAGGGAAACAGGCTGTTCAGATACTGGGATCTTGTCTTTTTCTTTTTTTCTTTTTTTTTTTCTTCTTCTTTTTTTTTTTTCTTTTNTTTTTTTTTTTTTTTTTTTAAACTGAGCTTTGGGCTACACAAATCAGTTGTGATTCCCCCAAAGATAGTGCTATGAAACACCCCTGACAGCAAAGACCAGAACAAGAGCATAGACTCACCTCCCTGTACTACTCTAAGCTAAATACAGATGACTGGACAAATTCCAATCTGCTTAGAAATCATAATGGAAATTAAACTTTAATTTGCACATCTAGTAGACATAGGGATGATGCATGGAAGCGCACTATCAGAAGTGCTTAGGTCCTGTTGTATGACTTGAAGAGATCCAAAACAAAAAGGGGGATTCCCTGATTTTTCTGGAAGCTCAAGCAGTGTATGATCCGCTGCATACGACTCCAAACTAAAACTAGTTAAAACTTAACAGAAGCACTGGAAGTCTGTTTAATAGAAACCACAGGTCTGAGCTGTGGTTGTAGTTTTGACAGCTTGCTTGTATCACCATCAACCAAGAAGTAAATAGCAATCTTCACCTTTATGTAAACTTTAAGAGCTTCCCACACTTCAGCTTCTGTGGGATAAAAAGGCATTAATGTCAGAGAATAATTGGATTCCAGCCATTGCCGGTTCTCAGAAAGCTGGAAGGAACATAAGGGAGATTCTAAGCCTCCATCCAGCAGTTCCTTCGCTGGGATAAATAGACTTTCATCTTGTTAACCTTCCTTCATAGTGATCTAGTTACATAAACTTTGCTGCAGTTGCAGGCATGTCACCTGTACACAGTGAGGACCGATAGAGGAGCAGAAGGAATTCAACTGAAGCTCTCTTACTGTATATTTTGAGTTTATGAGTCTGAAATACTGCTTTGGTGCAAATCAGTAGGTAGTGAGTGATTTTCTAAAATGGCTGCTTTCAATGACTATTTAGAATAATGAAGGAACCATGAGTCAGAATTTGATCTTACAATTCTGGAATTGCTGCTTACACCAACAGAACTACCACAGGTTTACAATTGCATGTTTTCATGAGAAGAATCATCAAGTCTTTTCTTAAAGCAGTAGAACGTAAAGTCTTTAGGAACTTTGATTAGTTAATAAAATCAGAATTTCCACCTGCTTTAACAGGAGCATGTTCACACAACACATTATTTCTAGCAAAATGATTCAACAAGCCACACACACACACATACCTACTAAAATCAAACCTGGCAGCTACAAATGCACCACTATAAAAAACTTCCTATCTCCTCCCCACTCATTATCTGGGCAAGGAGCTGTCACAAACTTCTGTGTTGTTTTTCTCCTGTTACTGTGACTGCATCGGACAATAAGCAAAATGCTTCCTGAGCTGCATCAATGCTCAGATTTTGTTTTTTTTCATTAATAGCCTTTTGGCTGATCTGTTGATATCTGGATCCACAAATTCAAAAAATGAAGAGCAGTATCAGTCTAATGATCACAGAAGAAGGTAACAAATAATTTCTTTTGCACAGTTGGTAAGGTTTATCAATAAATGTTGGTGTGCCAAATCCAACATGTTCTGTTTGGGACATCTCAGATGTGAGACCTTTCTATCTAGTTTTATTCCTGCCTGCAGTCCTGTCAGACTGCTTATCAGATCAGATTTATGAATTTTGGGCCAAGCAAGAGTTTATAAAAAATAGTTTTATTTTGCTGCTACAAACTAAAGGGACCAGAGAAGGATATGGGTGATGCATCCAGTGAGACAATTCAGTAAAATATATGTTTTCTGTGACATTTTGGATAAGGCAATATTGCACTTCCAAGTGTCAAAAGAGAGGGATTTACAGCCATTGAGATGATGAAAGCCTGAATAAATTTTCTTTCAAGATAAATAAGGAAGACTATAGCATGTATATTTTCTTCAAAAGCACACATCAACACTCACACACTGAAAGGGCTGACCAAACTGAATGTGAAATCCAGAGTGTGGGCTGGGGACAACAGTGGTAATATTCACAGTGACTGAGAAAGAAAAAAGGAAATATGAGGCTGTTTTGTTCTTTTTTTCTATGTTGAACTTAAGTGACTTAAATGCATGAAGTTAGGCAATGAAAGAAATTCAAGATTTTCATTTTGACATGAACAGAGAAATCCACACTACAGTCAACTGTGAGATATTGCCATAAGGATTGTAGATGAAAATGCATTTGCAAATCCCACAGTTCAGGGACAAAATATAAGGAGAATGATTAAACAAATGAAGATTTGTGGACTTAAACAAGAACTAAATAAACAAAAAAAGAAATAAAGAGAAACAGAGCTGGGGAAAATGGAAAAAATAATTGATGTGAAGACCTTACTGAATAAGTCCAATACAACTCTCTTCTGTTTTACTACAGTTTTGTTCCCTTCATTTTCTTACAGCCAGCTTACAGCTGCCCTGCACCATCCCCAGAGCTCCCTCTGCCTTGCTCTGAGCACAGCTGTTATAATTAACAAAAAATTTTCAGACTAGACAACATTAAAAAATGATCAAATTTCCTTCCTCAGTTTTGGGTTGGTTTATTTTCCTGCCAGGTAGACCCATCAAAATCTTATCTGCATTGTTTACTGCATCTGAAGGATTTTGCTGCTGATAAAAGACACACTCACCCCTCAGACCATCAGTCTGTGCTTTGGTTGTGCTGTTGCTCCCTGGATTGGCCGGGGGCAGAAAGTGACATCAGTCTAGGGGGGTTTAGTCCTAATGCTCCCGTGTGCGTCAGGTAATCCAATTGAGTCTTGTAAGGCGACGGAGCCAGGGATTTATACTGAGCCACTTCCTAAAAGCTGCCTCTCATTACCTGGCAAGTGAACTACCACAAAAAAATAAAAATTAAAAAAAAAAAAGGAAAAAAAGAAAAAAGAAAGAAAAAAAAAAAAGGAAGGAGTGTAAACAGCCTTAGCAGATATGACGTTGCCCTCAACTTCAAACCAGGAGCTGCTAGGTTTGGCTTGCAAGTAAGAGAAGGAACCTCACTGTTTGCTTGCTTAGCCACTTGCCAGACCACACAGTGCTTAGTTACAAGATACAAACAAAACAATAGAAAGAAAGGAAGAAAGGGGGAAAGAAAGAGAGAAGACAGAAGGTAAGAAAGAGAGAGAAAAAATCAGGAAACAGAAATTCAGTGAAGACCTGAATATGTTTAATGTTATATTTACAACTAATATGATCTAAACAATCATTATTGGGCAAAAAAATAGAAGATTACAGACTATTCTGGATGCGGCATCTGTCCAACTTGTACAGGTAGGTTCTTACGTATTTCTCTTAATCTCATTATCAATTAAATAAGTATTAAATCACTCATCTTCTTGGCTTTGTACAGCAGTATTTAATATTTACCTTGTTGTTTAGGTTTTTTATATTAATCCTCATTTCATTTCTCTTAAATCATTAGCTAATTCTGATTAGAAGGCTGCTTGTTTGTATGAGCAATGATAATATAGAGCTGGCTGGATTGTTATCCAGAATGTCCATGCTCAGTCCCTCCTGCCTTCTTTGGGAGTTAGAAACATTGACCTACAACAGAATTGCACTGTTAAAAATTCAGGGAACCTCAGCACAGTCTTGTTTTTCACTGAAGGCAAAGAAGTAGAAGGCACTAAAGTGTTCCTGCTCTTATGGCAGGGATAAATCTTCATTTGCATAACACAGTTGACATGATACTGGTAAACAGGTTTAAGCACATTATTTTTTCATGGACTTGTACTATTATTTTGGAAAGAATACTGATCTCCAAATAGCAGAAAGATTGTCAATGATTACAACCTGCGAGTAAAGACTCTTAATTAAGAAAGTGCTTTCCTAATTTCTTCTCTATTGCTCTCCAATGTTTTTAGCAAGTCCCCACATTACAGTTTACAGTTTCTAAAATAAAAGCAACATCATTGAAGTCTTGGAATAGGCTTCATAATCATTTCTGATCTAGAAATTTATAGATGTAGATTCCAGAGGTATACAACTACTGATAATTTACTATTTACATCTAAAGTGTATTATTAATGATGGGAAACTGCATGATCCTCAATGATGTGGTAAAATAAGAGACTGAGTCTTTCCAAGTAATAGAACCAGTCAGCATCAGAATCAAGATTAGAAGCTTTGAATATCCCTCTTCTGCAAGCCAAGGTGTAACTGTAGCACTGTCAGAGCTCAAGAACAAGCTTTAACAACAAGCAAACCACAGCGGCACTGATTATAATAGAACTAGCTAGTGAGAAGCAATGGAGAGACTTGGGGAAGAATGGACAATATAAGCTAAAATCTCAGCTCTTCATCTTTCATTTAGGACTGCATTTTTCTTTGTTACCTGAAGAAGCTGGTGTACAGCCTGCTCAGATTCTTTTATCTGTGTTGTGGTGCTACCTATGAACCTCAACATCAGCATATAATATGACCCTTCATTCCCTGTTCTTATGTCTGGCATGAGGCTGCCTCATTTCAAAAAATTACATAATGCCTTAGAAAGGACATAAATCAATAAATGTAAAAGAGAGTAACATTATCATGATGCTTGAGTTCTACTGTCCTTCTATTTCTGGCACTGCAGCAGCAGAGAGCATGGCTTTGAAGCTCCAGTCTTTGAAGTGCAGAATAATGTAGATAATGTATTAGAAGAACTAGATTAGGCCACCAGCCTGGTCTACTCTCATGTAGAATGAGCTTTTATGAAAGGTGCATAAAAAAAGCAAAGTGAAGTAGCACTAGCTACTTAAGAGGCAGTAGCCGTCTATTATAGACGGATATTCTATGAGGTCCTTGGCATTTGGCATCAGCCAGGGCAGAGGAGACAGGGCATATAAACTTAGCAAGAATGAACATAGCACCACCTTCTTTTGATTGCAGTTATCCAGTGATGGTTTTAGGCACTTCTATTGAAAGAATATCTACTTGCAAACTGACTGCAGACAGCGTAACATTTTCCTCTGAAATTCACTGGTAAGGTCCTTTTGAAGTAGAAAGGAAATAGGAATATGACCCTCTAAGTCTGATTTTGTATCATGATGTTTTTTTCAAAATCTTCTTTTGGAATTAATAACATTTTGTGTCTTTAAGGAACAACATCCATAGGTCTTGCAATAAAGTCAAACTTTTAGCACCCTTACCACCCAGCTCATGAAATTCCCTTCAGAGAAGCACATAACTACACTACTCAGGAGCTAGATTTCAACTTTCTCCTTCAAAGATTATACTGTTTAGAGACTGGCACACCTCTTGGGAAGTTTATGATTTCCTAGAAAAGAAATCTATCTCTCTATAGCAGTGAAATTTTATCCACCATGCTGCATAAATTGCAACAGTCTGGTTAATTCTCCTATTGATTTAGGCACATGTTTCTAAAAAAGGAATAAAATAATTTACAGTAGAGTGTGAAAAAATACTGTATCATGAAGGCAGTTCCAATTCAGCTATAATTTCTGGGACACAATCTTTCTAAGGCAAGGTCATGCTTTAGCAGCAAGGCAACTCCCTTATTGACTTGTCATTGTTTGCAGATTTGGCTCTGCCTGTGCTTTATTTGAACATAAGTTTTTAGCAGCATTTGAAGTGTTTATTCCAATTACAAACCCACACATTTCCAGCCTGTATTTCAGAGAGTTAAATTTCACATTTAATGAGACTCATCTTTCTGGTATGAGGAATATAGTGTATTCTGTCCAAGACTATAACAACAAGTTTACAGTGAGTCAGAGTATAAAATTTGTATTTGGAATATATGTGAATAAATGAGTTTATTATGTAAATTAATTTTAAACTATAATTTTCAAAAAATGTGCTCTTTTCAGTATTTTCAATCTTTTCATATAGTTAAAATTCAAAGTAATTTGATGGGCAAGCAGTAGGTTGTGCTTAAGTAAGGGATTAGAAAATATTCAGGTTTTTTTATCCAGTTACTATGCTTATGAATCCAGATAAAAACATAATATCATGAATGACAGCACATATCCAGAACCCTTTAAATATATAAAAGGGTTACTGGATTTGGCCCAACATGCATTATACACAGAAGAGGCTCTCAGAGTTTAATGTTGACATTTAAGAAAGTCTAAAGTACACAAGGCAGGCACCTTCTGTCCCCACAGTCTTTCTCTTTTCGTTTCTCTAAAATATGCATACATTTACGATCGAGATACTTAAGATATGACATTTCTTTTCAATACAGTTTCTTCTGTATTTCCTCTAAGATTATCAGTAACAATTTGGTGATAGCAACAGCCAGTTGAATTACCTTAATTCAATTTGAATTATAGTTAAATATATTTTAAGAATTTAGTTGGGTTTTCAGTTTTACATGCTCTAGATGAATATTGCCTGTAAAGCAAATATATTTAGTTGTCATTTCTTAGTAAATTATTTCTATATTTTTATAAATTTGATTTTTCTTATGGAAGAACAATGTTCTTCAAGAACAGAATACAATCTGCAGTATTAAATCAGAACAATCATCAACATAATAGATGTAATCAGACCCTAGTCAAAGCTCACAGTTACAGGCTGATGTGATCATCTTCCTTCCTCTTGCATGTTAGAGTTTTGTGGGTTGTTATGAATCAGGTGAAAAACAAAAAAGATTTAGAGTTGTCACTTGCAATCTGGTCACAGCTTTCATTGATTCTTCAGGATCTTCTAACTACCTAGTCCTAAATATTTGGGACACCAACATCTCTCAAAATTTCAATGCAGTATTCTAATTTATAGGATTTGGCTTGGGTTTTTTTTAGTGATTGCGGTTTTTTTAAGAAGCAAAACATGAAGCCTTGAGCAACAAAGAATTGTGATCCTCATGTGAAAACTGTTCATTCAAGAATACTTCAGTGTAAACACTGGAGTGCAGCAAAATTATTTCACTGATCCCAAGCTGTCTGTGGAGACCCAGAATCAGATAAATACATATGTGTTATGGAATAATCTTATGTCTTTATAAAATGCAAGTATATCTTCCCATTTAAATTCAGAAACTATTATGTATATCAAACATTTAATCTGTATGCACACTAGGATAATTTTAAATTTCAAAATTTGTCTACATTCATTTTTATAACTATATGATTTTTAAGGGCACAAAAGAAATCAGTTAAGAATTTTCCTGCAGATACCTCCTACTGAAAGGAGGTTGATGCGAAATGCTGCTCCTGCCATTATGACTCGGAGGAATAAGAGGCAGTGAGATTGATGCATCATTCCTTCTCCGTTGGTGACTACAGAAAAGACTCAGGTTGTTAATAAATTTTGTAAATTTACTTTGAAATTACCACGTATTATTTCAAAACTACAGCTCAATCCTATTTTTATCTTATTTTTAATTCACCTAATTTTGTATTCCAAATTTGATTTATTATGAAGCCAGTCTTGGATAGGCTGCAAGAACTTCTCTTAGCACATTTAAAATACTTGATATTAAACAATGATTTTTCTTTCCTTAGTGAGATATTATTTATGTTTTGATTTAATCTATTCCTCCATGAATTTTCAACCCCTTTTGATGAAGTTTCTGAACTTTTGTGTCATAAAGATGTAAAGATACAAATTTATTCCTGCTCTTAAATACAAAGCACTTCAAAGCAATGTGTTACTATCAGATATTACAATCTTTGATGGGGAGAATCACAAAAAACTAAATATAAGATAGCCAGACTGATTTTATCTTTGTCAAGGTCCTCCCCTGGGTATAATCAGAAATTACATTACTTGATATGTAATTAACCCCCTGTCCTGCACTCAGGTCAAGTAAAAGGATGCTGACTAAAAACCACATTTTCCTTGTAACTTTTTATTTTAAAATATCTTTAAGAATTCCCAAATCTGCCTTGGTAATCTGTCTCTATGGACCCCTTTTCAGTAGTTAAAATTAGCCTATTAGCCTTCCAGCATCCTAGAAAAGTGTCACTTCAAGTTCCCATATTTACTGGTCTTGAAAGAGATTGCTTGAAGTCTTGCTGACGAGCACCTGAGGTCCTGTGACTAATTCTCTTCTTTCAGGAAGTTTTCTTTTCCCCCTCTGCATCTTGCTGCCACTAATACGATAAGTTCTGCCTTTGGCTATTCTGAGAATTGAGCTCCTGTGGGTTTGGTCATTTGTTTACAGAAGGTGCTTTAGACTGTTTGGTAGTACCTGAGTCCTAAAAGGGACTGCTAACACAGCTAAGAAATTGGAGTACAACAGATGAAAGGGATAGAAGAGTAAGGAAAATACTGTGTCTAGAGAAAGATGCCTTAAGACCATCTCTTTATAGACCTGCCTGTAGTTTTATCAGTGTGTCCTTCAACGCCACACTAGAAGAAGCAATTCTGTGTCTCTAAACTTGCCCTTGAAAATGACTGATGGATACTCAGGCATTGCATGTAAATTAAGCAAAATCAGCGTTAGCCAGCTTCATATACATTCAAGTGTAGCAGGTTTACACCAGCTTCCATGCACTGTTTTGAGTAGGGAAGTTTTCCTGGATATAGGGGTGGAAATTGAAGAAGTTACACTCCAAGTCCCTCACACCTTTCTGTCAGTACACACCCACACTCTTTCAGTGAGATTAATGGCCAATGTTAGCAACCTCTCAGGTCTTTCAGAACAACTACTCAAATGGTCCATCTCTGGCTCACTCTTGTCAAAATCTGTCTAATAGAGGGGTTGGGATGTATATATATATCCAAACCATAAATAGGCCTTCCCAGACAGAATTGTTTACAAAATTTACATTTATTTACAACCTCCAGCAAATTAAGAGTTGGTTAAGTTTACAGATAGGTATTTTGCAATATATACACACAAAGCAACGAAGCAGAACTAGAAGTTCAGTCACAAGAAAGACAAGACCTCTGCATGAACAGCTTCCAGGCAGTAAAAATTGAAAGACTTTTCTGAATTGACTGAGGCCTTTCCAGTTCACAGAATGCTTGATTCCTACCAAGGTTAATCCTTTGTTGTCACTGTAATTGCTGTTGTTGTGTTTATACACAAACTTCTTTGCCAAAGTTCTCATTTCCAGTTGTTCTTTAGGATGTCCAGATAGGACAAATCTGTTCTTGCTTCATGCCTTTACGAGTAGACCAGAAACAAATGGGACTCCACATTTTTGAAAGTTAAATATGATTTCTCCTTCCCCATTTTCTTCTGTACTGGTGTGTCCTATGATCTCCTTTCATCCTTTTTCACCATCATCCAGATAATAGATTCACTTTCATGCAATTAAACTTATTGTACAGCTAAACCTACTCCCTAGTAAATTCCCTCTGATAAGTGGGCATGAATAGAGCTGTTGTGTAGTTAGAAATCCAGCTGACCCATTCCTCTTGAGGATATTTAATGCACTTGACTGTGTTTGATGAGGGAAGGTCAGTTTTCCTACAAAAGTAATAGTTTTAGCTCTTTTGATTTCTTTACACAGTAAACAAAATAGCAAAAGTAAAGATGAAGATTGACCAAAGCCAAGTTGCTCCTGTACATTGTACTAAACAAGACTGCCAAATCCAACAAAGTGATCATGGTATATAAAACTACTAATGCACAATTGTTGCTAAGTGTCAAGTTCAAATGCAAAGCTGTAATTCACTTACTTTCATGATAAATTAAATTTCTTTCATTGTCTCCAGTTTTCAATGGATGACAACTTGCATATATAATAAAAAGAACAAAAATTGAATTATTTGGAAAAAAATGTGATAAATAGGTAGATGTTGATAAATAGGCAAAATAATGGTTTAGCCTCACCCCAGTGCAACCTTTAATATCTAATTAAGAATAGAAAGGAATAATCTATTGATTTTAGAGAGCTCACATAATGAATAAATGTGTTGCAAAGATTAGAACAGGGAGGATATTTTAGGCTAATTTGGATGGTACTATCTTCTTCCATAGACAACAGCAAAACCAGCCTTTGACCTCAAAACACAAATTGGCACTGCTACTTTTTCCAGTCACAAAAACATTAACATAGTTTTTTCCCCCAGCACTCACAGAGTTAGATTTTTGTTAAATATCACATGCTGGTCTTGAAAATCAGAAGTCAAAAATACAGCTGGAAGATACAGGGAATTCTGAGTGTGTTTAAAAACCAGTTGCCATTTTATTTGTAAAATAGCACATTGTCCCACATTGCTTTAAAGCAATAATTTGATAAAGAGATTATTATTTCCATGGCCATACAACCTAATATTTTTTCAAGAAGTTCCCATATAAGTGATAGTAGAATTCATTTAATTCATATTTAGTATTCATCTGAGACATTACTTTCACTTTTAGAAAAAACATTCACTGCAAAAGTTAAGCATCTCTGGTGTAACTGCTGATTTTACTTTGGTTCTGTAAAGCTGTAACAACTATCCTTTGGGTAGCTGTTTATTGAGTAACTTAAGATAGTTAGCAATATCAACACTGAGATCACATGGCATAAGCACTTCTATCGAAAATAGAGGATTCAGTGCTCCTTCCCCTGGCACAGTCTCAAATAAAACAGCACTAAATGCAATCTGTGGATTACCTGTATGGAGAAGCCACACAGATTCTGCTCTGGGGACATGAATTGATTGCTTTGTCCCAGTACCACAGGGTTAAGTGAAATGCTATCACAGTAATTTATTATTAAGAGAAACAGTGATGGCTTAGATTAAGAAGATTTGTCTGTCTCTTCTAATTAAGGTTAGGTTTGTAAGAAGCTTTACTGCCCTTTGAAGATATAGAGACTAAAATTAGGATTCTGGTTCCATTTAAAATGTCACTAGGTTGGTCTGTAATCCTGTAGTGGTTGCAACAAGGGATCATTTTTCCTATGCTGTGATTCCTTGTTTGCAAGCTAGTGAGCCAGGACAAGACCCCATGAAGCAAAGTCTGAGCAGTCTGTTAATCAACAACAAGTTGGTCCTACAGGACACTGTAATGCTCTTGCAGTGACCCCTTGAAGACTCCACAATGAACGGGAAGCTAGCAAGGCAATCAGCTGTGAGACACAAAGAGTTCTATTGCAGGCAGAGAGCAAATGGGGGCAGTAAGCAGACTGTGTATAGAGAATGAAGAAGTTTGGGGGGCAAAATCTGCCCTCAGGCTGTGAGTGAACTTATTTTACAATGTTGTTTACAATCCTATATGAGACAATAGATCCCAGGCTATAGTGTCTTCACTTGCTGGTCTACAGACGTTAAAACTCAAATCACTAAATGGATCACTTCTAACTTTTGTCATTATTCCCCTATTTACACAGCATCAAATGAATCTGTGGGGCTGTTACAAGAGATTAATAGCAAAAGCTGTTCAAAAATTTTTCAGAAATTTGAAGCTTTGATTTAGTTTTCCTTACTGATGTGTACACCTAGAGCAGCTCTGACTAGATAAGTAAATTGTAGAAACGTAAAACTCATTGGATGGAAAGATCAGATGCATTTATGAAGAGCAAAACCTTCTCTGAGAATACTTAGCATGACAAAACATTTGAAGGAAAAGCAGCCATGATGCTTCAAGTCACAAGTCAGTTTCTGGTTGGCTGGGATTATGAAAATACTTTTCCAGTAGGTAGGACATGAAATGATGATTCACTATAGAGTGCCTTTGTCTAATAATCTGATGCTGTGCTGTAACTGAGACAAAATAGGGTGAGTGTGTGGACCCACACTCTTCTGCTATAGGCCAGGTCTTACATACCTGTCAGATAGGACAGTGTGCTGGAAGCCATGAAATTGCTATTCAGTACTTCAAAGAGTCATATTTTAATTTGATTTAGTGAAAGGAAGCAAGTTTATATGTATATTGGAAGGGATGAACTACAAGCACTGAGTCTCAGATATGTGAGCAAGAAAATCTCTCAAGAGAGAATTCAGTAAGTCTACCAGCTTTTACTGATCAACCTGCTGAGCAATGAATGAAATTTAATTGCTCTGTTGCACTGTTTATAAACTTTTCATGTTACAGGGCATATCTTTTGCATTGTCTTCTTTTTTTCTCAGAGAAACCCTGTCACATTTTTATAGACAGGAACATCTAATTAAGCAGCAAAATCAATCACCTGTCATTCAAATAACCACTCACAGAATCTGAACAACACATATTCATGAAGGACCTCCTGAGTAAAAACTATTTGCCCCGCAGAACCTTATGACTGGTTTCAAATGATGAGGAAAAGGGCTCAAAAAGATTACAGGAAGTCACTTAGTTCAGTCCCTTTATTTACTTAATCTTACTCAGATTAAGACAGGGATAAACAATACCTACCTATTCTGAATAAAAAAAGCAGGGTGGTTCACAAATTATTTCTTACTGTGAGAGAACGGTGCAACTATAATCAGTAGAGCTTGTCTTGAGAAATTTAGTCTACTTTAGTGTAAACCAGTATCTACTGCAGCAGGCATGAGCAGTTCCTGTGTGACATTGGCCGAGGTCCTGTGGGCAAAAGGAAGCCCTCTGGAGGAAGAAGAAATATGGGCACTCCTGTACCTGTCCACAATGCAACTTCTGGAGGATCTTCATAAAGGTGAGGTGAAAAGTATCTTTTTTTAGAGTTCTCACTGTTGAAAATTAATTCTTGAGTTATTTTAATTCTTACGAGTTTGTTTGTTTGTTCGTGGGGGTGGGGTGGAGACAAAAAAACCTACTGGCACTAACAGCATATTGCTAATAAAGTGAGAAATCTTTCAGTGTTGCTGGGATTACTCTACCTACGGATTGCTCTACCTACACAGAAGGTCTTCACACAGTTTTTTTGCTGTTTTGTTTTTTTTTTTTCAAATTAAACATCAGGTAGTAATTTAATTAATCTAAGTACAACTACATGCAGACAGAAGAATCTTTCCTCAAGTGTGAATAATATGAACCCAGAGAAAGTGCAGTGCCAGGCAGGCTCATGTCCTTCATGGACTGATAGAGAAGGACAGGCAAATCCACATGGCTCTCCATTCAGCTAGTAAGAGACTTTTTTCCTTGATGGCAATAATGTGACATTATTATGATGATTACTTGCCAAGCAGGACAGCTTGAGAGAGCACAGAGCACAACTAAGCAACAAGAGAGCACAGCTGAGCAACCTGTCACATTTTGAGAACTTTTTATGTGAATGGGTATTCCTTTTGAGGGGGGAAGGCATGAGACGTGTTCTTACCTCATAAGCATGTAGAATCAAAATATAAAATACAGAAAACAAGTAATGTGTAACTTCTACTATAGCTGGAGGAGTGAAAATTCATTACCAACTAGTTTCTAATGGCCTGGAACACCACAGCAGGTTGTCTATACCATCAGTTCTCTATTAACTGATGTAACAAGGGGATAGAATAGCCCAGAAAATACAAGCACCAGAAATGCACAAAGGAGTGAAGCACAGAGATACCCACCTGGATAGGTTCAGCACAGGTCCATCTATTGACTCTGTGCCAGACACTAAGCTGACACTATGCTCTTCTGATTACTGACTTAACAAAACAAAATTTTAAAAATGAGACAATCAGCCTATGTTACCTACACTGCACCAGATAAATTTAGGGTATCAGAACATGAAAACTAAACCAAGACGAAGTAGGAATGTACAACCAAGATGGACTATAGGCCAAGTGTATGGCTGCTAAAACTCGTCTTTAAAGAGCACAGGTCCAGAAGTGATGCCCAGCTAGGGTCATTCTGAAGATGAATCCACAGTGCTCCAGTTTCTTGGAGCACAGGGAAGGTTACCTGCCTCTGCATAGCATCATGCCAGTAGAGTAAGGCATATCTCTGACTCCACATCTCTTAATTACAGCTATATTGTTTCTGGAATCAGCCTCTTTTCAAGGCTAATACTACCACATTTGCTGTGCTGTGCATGATGCAATAAATCATGCCAGATCTCATGCTGGTCAGCACCACTTGCTATAGAATATTCTGGGGTGCTGGGGCACTGCCAGGTTAGGCAGGAACACCACCTGTTGGCTGGCCAGCACTACAGAAGGCCAGCTATTCTCCACTACAAGCTGACTGGCTGTTACTAAAACAGACAAGCTTCCCAGCATGTATTTGTATACAATACTACAGAAAACCAGGAAGGAGCAAAAGAGAGTGCTAGCTGAGGGAATCCATAGTCAGGGAGCCCACTGATCACCAGGCAAGGCCACAGTGACTAGGCAAGTCTGAGGTCAGGCTGGGAAGTCAGTCTGTGGGTCAGGACCAATAAGGTCCCCAGTCAGGCAAGTCATTCTGGGTACATCTCCACTGATGAGTTTGATTATACAGCTGAGATGCCAGAAATATGATTTTCTGAGTGTGGTGAATTCAACACTAAGCTCTCCATTATCTACTTCAACATTTTTCAGACTCTGCCATCTGTGTGATTTGTCCATGGTCAGTACTACTGTCTGCTGAAGGAAATTTGTTCTTCCAAAACAATGCATCTCAGACAGAAGCTGCCCCTTTCAGTCCACCAGAATTGCTTCACCGCCCAAGTAAAAACCAGCACTTTGGACTAACAAAGGTGAGGTATATTGCAAAGTGCATCTTGACAGCACCTCATGAAGGCAAGCTTGTGGGTTTTAATGCAACATACCAGGCACCTACTGTCACATCCCATTAAACTAATCAAATTAGGCTATAGTTAGAAATATTTACATGTATCTTGCAGCTTTTGCCATTGGACTAGCATGTACGTTAACATCAAAATCAATTTTGAACATCAGTCCCACATGTCTGCAGAAATGTATTATTTGTAAAGGCCCACAGAAAGGAAGAATATTTCTATGAAATGGTGTTCAAACAGATATGGTAACTGTAATCCCAGAAGCAGCAGGGCTGCAGTATCTGTACAATCAGAGGGTAGAAGCAGTCCTAGGAAATCAGAAATATATTCAGCTTTGTTAACAATTTATTTCTCTTTGTTTCTCTGACAAATGAGTCTCTCTGGTAAGACAGTAGATACAACATTCAGGCTCCTAAAAGTGCTTTGAGGTTTTTCTGTACTAAATATTGATTTTACACAGGGTTTCCTTTTCTGTTTTGACAGATGCTGGTGTATTCCTTAGGAATGACCCTCTATTGGTCAGCAGATTACCAGGTTCCTCCAAACCAGGCAAGTAACACAAACTGTTACTTTTTTGTTTTCTTTTATTCTGGGAGGTTCAAAGAATGAGAGGCATAGTCTGAAGCACCATTGAGAGGGGCTTTGTGTTTTGGACCACTAGCAGAGAATTTAAGAGCTTGTGTCAAGGTCTAAGCTTCACCAAAAATCCTAGGTCACACAAATTATGGAATTTAGTTGGAGCTCATATTTTCTTTCCTTTCTTTCTTTTCTTCTGTTTCTTCATAAACCAGAATTATTCTTATTATGATGAATTGCATCTTGATTTTAAGGGTGATAATTTATTCCAAGACAATTAGAAACCACAGGGAAGTGGTTGAATCTCATCCCTGGAGGTATTTAAAAGATGTGTAGTTGTGGCACTTAGAGACATGATTTAGTGGTGAACTTACTAGTGGTAGGTTTATGATTGCACTCAATATTAAAAGTCTTTTTCAACCTAAATTATTCTATGATTCTTTTCTTCTAAGATAGTCAGGAATAAAACAGAAACATCATGTTGGCATGACTGGTGCTGAGCACATTTATGTGTTTTTTCAAAAATGGGATGGAAAAATTAAACTAAATAACTCCCCTTAGTTCTGAGCAAATTCTAGCAGTATTTCTGCTAGCTGAAATTATAAATTTCTTGCTTACCCAGAATCCTTTCAAAGATGTGTAACATACTTTTTGCTTCATTTTTGTGTTGATACTTCTGGTTACTTTTTCTCAATTAGGAGAGCACAGGCTTCTAGTAGATTTAACCTTCCCTTCATATTCTAAAAGAAAAAGCTTTATAAACTAAATAGCCTTAAAAATAAGTATCTGGTCTCTATGACAACCGTTTTGGCTGGTATAACTCCTCACCTTTTTGCAGCTAACGCTACCACATATCTTACTTCCATGAATCTTTGATTCACAATCTAATTAACAAAGCTCTGGAGCAAACTGAGCTGTCTGTCACCAAGAAGGCCCTAATTGGGCCAACGATCATTCTTGGGGATGTCAATTCCCTCCAAGGCTATCCTGGATCCCACTGGAGGTTCATTCAGTGCTGTTATGCTGCTTGTTTGGAATTTTCCCAAAGTCTAAAGGAATTCAGTGCATGTTTCTCACTCAGAGTGAAAGGCTTATAGAAATTCGTGGTCCCAGTTTACACAGGATTTCAGTCCCCTGGGAGATGTCATTTAACAGCACCTCTATTTTGACACAGTCCCTACAGCTGAGTGACCAACTACATACACTCTTGCTGACATTGTGTGAAGATCTGCCACATAGAAGACTTTCTCCTGAATCCATTCTGGAAGCATGTGAAGCACATCAGAAGGAATCTGCTTCCTTGCCAGCAAAATTCTACATAAAGAAAATGGTTCAGTTTGCAGTGGGAAGTGCCAGCGAGGTAGGTACTACTCTCACACTCCAATAATCTCTTTTTCTGGGTGAGAGAGGTGTGCAGCAACATGGGAAACAGGTGAGTGATTGCCAAAATTAATGTTTGTATAGATTAAGGAAGTGAGATTTGGCTCTAAATGTCTAGGCAGGAAATTGCAAGGGTATGTGTACAAGCAAATAAAGCAATGAAGCCATCTCACACACCATTTCTACACTCCTGGGAAGTGATTAAGCTTTTGTACTTACAGTATCTTAATTTCTTTAGTTAGTACTGAAGCAGTCATAATCTTTACAGAAACCTCATATTGGCCAAAGTAAAGGACTTTACACAAAAGTAAAGATTTCTTCATTGCCATTCTGGTTTCAGACTTACTTAATGAAATTCAAAGAAATCTTATTTACATTATGTTAGGAAATTAATTCATTGTCCTTAAGTGGAACTGAATATTTGCTGTGCAATCAAGCCTGAACACATGAGGTCCTCAATAAATGAGCACATAAGTTTTTTCAAAATTTGATATAGCAAAAACCATTTTTGTTGACACGCTGACAATGGAAGAAAACACCACATTCTTTTTATTTTCAACCAATATTCATTAAGATTCTGAGAATAATTTTTCCCTTGCACTCTTTCTTTACTCTCTTTGTAACAGAGGGTACTCCCTCTTAAGTTTAGCTAGCATAAGAGCATAGAGCCAACAAACTCGGGCTGCTTTGTGTTAATCTGAGAAAATGAAGTTGCTAATACAAAGCAAATCAGCAGCCTCTGACAGCCAGAGGGCAAGGATCACTTCACTATGAGAGTCTGAAGTTCACATATCATATGACAGTGACTTTCAATATTACTGCCTTCTAGACAGAGCAGGTGGTCACTGAAGACAGCACAGCCTCTCAGCTGAACAGAAGTCATGTGATAAGGAAAAGACTGCACGAAAAAATATCGGACACCTCAACACTGTCATCCCAGATGAATTTTCACCAAGGTAAAGGAAGATTGATAATCTGAACTCTCTAATAAGGATACAGACAGCCTTTTCTGTGTCTTTCCCAAGGTAGATGGATTGTTTAATTTCATGCTGTAGTGATTACATGTAGTGTTGGATAGAATAGTTATTGCTTTACATATAAATTACTTCGTAATGGAAAGACTCGGAGGCAAGTCAGTGAGGTTTCTTTTCTGTATTTCCACAGAGGACAGTAGTCTCAGGGCTTATCGTTGAAGCTATGATAACAAACCAGCTTGCACAGCTTTGACTCTTAAAGCACTTTGCATAAAACCTATGCTTATAAAACTCCTCTACCTTCAAAACTGCTCTTTTACTTTGTGTACTTCAGTGTATTTTTGAAGGAGGAATTCTGTGAGGTTATCCTCCTGCCGTTAAGGAATATATATTAATATTTACTATTTGATTACTCAAGCAAAGATTTGTGGTTTCTTTTTTTTTATTTTAGCTTAATTTTTCATTGAAAAGATGTTTTATAAATCACACAAAATTGTTGGAATGATTTCAAAGAAAGACCAAATCCTGATCACTATATAAATAAACCAGTATATGCCAGTTTTTTATTTCATTTGACCAAGACCAAGATTTATTATCCCTCAGAGTAATTCTATAATTCTATTTTATTTTTTTTTTTTTCTGGTGTCTACACTCTACTGTTCACTTTGACAGAGACTTTTGATTTTAGGGTAAGGGGAAAGCTGGCTCAAGCTATATAGGCTTTTTTTTGGATATGCTCAACATTAGGCATATGAGCAATACAATTCCTATTCAGCAAATCACACATATGCTTTGTGAAATCAGCTAGAACCAAATATAGACTCAATTACATCTGGAATATTTCTATTAGGTATTGGTAATAATTAAAGGGGATTCTTTTGGAAACATACAGGCAAACTACCCCTCAAGCCATATTGGTTCACTTACTCAATGACTGACCTTGCAGATTCACACGTGCCAAAGTAGGTAGAAATTCTGCTGCTGCCAAAAGGGATGGCCCCATCTTCAACCCCATATTAGTCACAAATTTTTGCCATTTCCTTACACAGTTTCTAGGGATTATCTATCTGGTGTGATCTCTGTGTCTGTCAGTGATTCAGGTCACCTGCCTTACACTTGCTGAAGGACTTCAATTATTTAGGGTGTCAACTGCATTGAAAATGTGTGAGCCACGCTTTACAAGACACCATTTCTTTCCTTCCTGTTTTTTCAATCTAAAAATCATGCTTCAAGATTCTGTAAAAGGACAAGACAGAATTCAAGCAAAGGCAAGAAAAAGATATACATCCTAATGAATTAGGATGACCCCTTAATGTAATTTCTGCATCTGACTCTGGTAGTGGATTCTGTCTGGGCATTGTCCACCCAGCACACAGAAAGAAGTTAAAGTTATAGTTCAAGTTCTTGGACCTCAGAGTACAAGGAATAAGGACTTTGCCAGTTGTCTGCACTTTGCAACCTTTCAGTTAAACATGCAGAACAGAATTAATGTATTAGATTTGTTTTATATGGAATAGTTGAGAACTATGACAACCAATTTTGGATAGAATAAGATTATGAAAGTAATAGAATGAAGCTAGCAAGCTGTCCTCAGTCTTTAAGGAATTGGAGTCAGGGTTAGAAGACAGAAGAGTGAGGACTATATAAAAATTAGCGGACCCAAATGTTATTTACATTAACATGCAAATACAATGGCTTATAATCAAAGTTTATGATTCACCACATTTCCTTTCTGTTTTCAGACAAAGGGCCCAGATTAATGAACTATAGTCAGTCAACAGAAGATTACAGACAACTCTCTGTGGATTATAGTGACTCTAATAGTATTTCTGAAAGTACATCTTTGATACTGTCTAACAGAGGACACAGGAGGGGTAAGATTTGTATAAAATATTAAGTTTGTGAGTTATGTATTCCTCTCTTTTGTTTCCTGAAGTGTGGGACTGACCATGTACCAGATAACAGACACTCCCATGCAATTTGTGGTTATGTGACTTGGGAGGTATATTTGTGCAAAGTTGTAGAGAAGAAAGATACTTTTATGTTAGATTCTTTTTCACTGTATCCTACAGTAAAGCTGTGTATTCCCTGACTACATGTAGCCCCATCACCCCTCCCTTGCTTCATGTTCCCTTTGCCAGGTAAAGCTGTTCAGCAGATCACAAAGCCTGAACATTATGGTTTTAGCACATGGGGTCTTGACACACTGGGGCTATGCCACAAATGCATATTGTGGGCAATGTCAAGATGTCAGCTCCGAAATCTGTTAAATCTATAAATAATACTTAAGAGTGAATGTTCTATGAGGACATAATTCAGAGAGAAATTAAGCATATCCTGGGAAAAAAGCCATCATGTCATAGCCTCTCAGCACTAAGCCCTCAGCCCAAGGGTGAGGAAAGTGAGGTTACTCATGTTAATGCTCTCCTCCCACAAGGCGCTTCTTCAAAGCTCCAGAATTGCAATCAATACCAGCAGCAATAAAAACCTGAGACTGCAGCTGCTCCCTGAGTGACACATATGTGTGAGTCACACACAGTCACACACAGTGAAGGTAAACTCAGAACAGAAGTCTGTTTTGTAAGCAGAAAAACATTTTGGTCATAAACAGGACAAAGGCTCATCCCAGTGACTTTGTGCATCTCTCAGTCTCCACTGAAACACTGGTAGCTGTTCATACTCAAGATTTTGTAAGACAGGATTCTAAAAATACACAAGTAAACACAGAATGTGAGAGCTTGTTTGTCACAAACATTCTTTCATGAAATAATGTGTTTTTTTAAAAAGCATTTTTCTCTGAGAAGAGATATTGCCAATTAGTAGAGCACCATCATCAAAGGAGATCAATATCTTTATCAAGACCATACATTAGAAGTTCATTTAACATATAGTAAATCTACAGCATGAACTTCTTTGAAGAATGCATGTTAATTTAATGTCAGGTGTGTGTTGGATTTGTGATCCAGGCATGGCAGTCTGGCCACTGAAAGTAGCCAAGTTGTCCCACTGCTGTAACTGCTGATACAGAAAGATTAAGGAGAATTTTATGTGTTTGTCAAAATATATTTATACAATTATATGAAAACCACAGTGCAAGCAGAGAATTTAACGAGGTTTTCTCATTAAAAAGCATGTTGTTTCAGAACACAGGATTGAATCTTAACTTTGGTAACTAGCTTATCTCAAATCTCACATTTTGTCACTACCATCTGCAGCTTGAAAAATCCCCACATGTTTATGCTTATTTTAGCAATGTGACTGTAGATTTTCTAGGTTTTAAAACTGCAGTTGGTTGGCTGGTACACTAGAATTTGGTGTCATGTTTTCATGTTGCAATTCAAAGTGAAGTCTCAGGGTGTAGTGCATGAATGTTTTATCTAAATTATTGCTTCTGCACAGCTTATCTTACCACCTCTATCATCCTACTTATGTAATAGTTGATACTAAATTCTTCAATCAATTAAAACAAAACATCAACTAAATGATCCAAGTGAAGAAAAAAATTAACCTTCTCACCCTTTCCTAAAGATTTCAAACATCTCTCCTGATACAAGAAACATTCATTGAACTACCACATGCATAACAATTTCTGGTTCTGCATCTAAATTTCAACATTCATGTATTTGGACAAAGCAACACCTGTCCATTCTGAAGCAACAGAGATGACTGCAGGTGAAAAACAATGCAATCCTGATTTGCTAAGGACCCACAAACCATCCACTACTCCCACCATTTTTTTATGATGCAAAAACATTCATGATTATTTAACATAGCAAGTAACCAGTGGAATAGATACAAGCATTCTCGTTTCATTGATTTTATATTCTACTCTGATTAAGCCAGAGAAGTTTCATGGCATTTTCCACCCATTTTATGCCTGAAAATAGAAGAACAAAATTTGGCATAATTTCTGAAGAGAAAAAGCTGTTTCACAAATTACCCCCATACACATGGAAATGACAGCCATTGTACCTACACAGCTGTTTTCCAAGTTACATTCACATAAAGGATTATGAAGAGGAAGTAACAATAACTAGGGAACTGGGAATACTGCTGGTGTAGTAGTCATTAACCTTATTAAATAGCCATTTATCATGTCCAAGCGAGGACACAAGAGAGGAAGCTGGCAGTCTAAATTTCTTCCCTGTTGTAATCATCCCAACATCTGATGCTGAATGCTGCTGCTATCGCTTCAGTTTTGAAATTTCCTTTATTTATTGCAGGAAGAGTTCCAGAGACACACAGATCATGTGACACCACACTTGGTGGGTCAAGGACACAAAGTAGCTACAAGCTCTTCATAAACAGGTAAACTCGATTCCAATTTTTACAAGATGGGAGATGTTTTATAACCAAGTGAAGCCAGCAACTAGTGTGGCAATGCCAGTATCAGAAAATGCCTGAATTGCCATCTGAGCCTGTTTTGACAATATTTATATAGAATAAATAACTTAATAAATACATAATATTCTATTATGTAGAATAAATAATGCTCACCTAGACTTGGTTTGGTTCCAAGTGGAACAGTCCAAAAGCTCTCTGAAATGGAACTTGGGCCCTGAACAATCCATAAAAAACAAGCAAATTCAGGATTTCCACATATACTCTGTACCACTGTGCCCTGCCAGATGCCAGGCCTCCCAGAACAGCTGCCCCCAGCTGTCTCCACCAGGCAAGGGAGCAGCACTAGCCCTCTGTGACTGAAACAACTGGAATCTGCTCCACAGAGACAGTGAAAGGATGGATTTGATGAACTTAGAGGTCTTTTCTAACCTTAATAATGATATAATTTTATGAAGGGAAATATCTGTTGAAAAGGTATGAATAGTCATTGCTTTCCCCATCAAGGCATTCTGTCAGAGTCCTTATTTGTCCACATTCAGATTTTGGATGTGATCTTGCCTTGCTGTCACATTACTGTAACACCTTATGTGTTCTGGCGTGGTTATGTCAGACCATGTATATAATGCACCATTTTCATTTGCGTTTCCACCTCGGTCCTTAGATTGATTTTCCTCACTTGTGTCAGTCATATCCAGCCTTGCACTGCCACTTTACTGCAGAGTTACAGGTAATCCAGGGATACAAACAGTAAGGACCTCTGCTTTTTTCAGCCATGGCAAGGCCAGCAGCCCTGTAGACATTGGCAAAGAAAACTGAGAATTGTAGAACTGATACTTGGTCCTTTTCAAAAGCCAGGGTAACAATATCGCTACTGCCAAACAAGTTTTCTAGACTGGGTGTTAGCACAGTGCAGCTATAATCATGGCTGTTTCCAAATGAAGAAGAGATGTAAGTACTGTCAGCCTCTAGGCATCACAAAGACCAGAATCCCATAGTTAAGCACCATGTAATCCCTACAGACATCCCACTTAAATTGGGTTGTTGACCCAGTTAAAGAGGAGTTTCTTCTTTTAACCATGACACAAGTAATTCAGGCCCACAGGAAATGCTCAATTTAGATCAACTCCCAATTAAATGTGTCCCAAGTAAACAGTTTGAACTTCCTGATAAATCAACCGTGATCATCTGGGTAATATGAGATGTCCCAGTACACCTGTAAAACTGCAACAAGAGAGATCTACAAGCAGATTGCAGGATAGTGGCTGCTTTTGTCAAGAAAAAAGTCTTTGTCTACTTGTCTAATTATACACACATATATTTATATGTGTGTTCACAGATCTCTATATATTCATTATATATCTAGGAGTTATATGAGTAACAGAATTTATTTACTGAGTACTTCAGAGCAATTGCCATGCCTCTGACTGACAACCTGGCTATGATCTTAATATGCTTGACCTAAAATCATGCTGCCAAGAATAAGTTCCCCTCCTCTGCTGAAAGATGAACTCTCTTCCCCAAATTTCCATCAAGCTGTTTCCCATAGAGCTTCAAGGACTGTAAAGCCCACTCCTGGTTGCAAGCATCTGCAACTGAATTTCTACCACAGTCATCATCCTAGTACAAGTACCATGGCAGCAGTGGAGTGGAAATTACAGTAATTTCACGATTATAAGCCGCACCGAGTATAAGCCGCACCCCCGGGTGTCGGCAACTTTTTGTTCTTTTGTCCATATATAAGCCGCACCTGATTATAAGCCGCAGGTTACAATACAGAGTGTGATAAAAGGTATCTCTTCTATCACCATCTGTTGAGGGTGGGGGTAGTGATCCTTATCTCTGCAGGAGATATTCTGCTGATGGGCCATTGTTCTTTATCTTTTC
>PYHW01010736.1:1144941-1160111 GCA_013186435.1 Turdus rufiventris
AGAGAAGAGAAGAGGAGGACTCACAAGGAGTCACAATAATCATCTAGTCCAACTGCCTGACCACTTCAGGGCTGACCAAAATTTAAAGCATGTTTATTAATGGCAACTCCAAATACCTCTTAAAAACTGACAGGCTTGGACCAATGACTATATCTCTAGGAAGCTAGTTCCAATGTTTGGCCCCTTTCTAAGTAAAAAAAACGGCTCCTAACATCATCTTTGAACCCTACCTACTGCAGCTTTGAACCACTCTCTTGCTTCCTGTTATTGGACACTAGGTAGAAGAGACAAGAAATTACTCCAGTTAATTTGTTAAATTTTTTTAGAAATTCCTTGAATAGTTTCCTGCAACATGCAAAAGAAAAGGCTGAAACTTTGGGATAATGGAAAAGTTTCTATGTGTCTTTGTCATTTGTTGAAAAAATGTAATTAACAAAAAACCCACCTCAATGAAACTCCCCCTTCTGAACCACATAATCATCATTTGTTCATTGAGTATATAGTGTATTCGAAGTTTTTTCTAAAGATACACAAGTACTCACATAGAAAATACCATTAATTTCTGCATTAAAACCATAGAACAAAGACAGCTTTCTGATCTTTCACACACCTTTTTCTTAATTAAATTGAAAATTCCCTCAGTTCACTAGGCCATTAATTTATCCTAATGAATTAGTACTCAAATAGTTTAATTCTGAATCCTGGAAAATTCTGAATAATGTAACCACAATGAAGCTTTTTTTTCTGGAGAAAATAATAAAAATGAGGAATTTGCTTCTTCCTGTAGAATTCCCAGAAAGGAATGGGGCTATACTCTTTGCCTGTTGGCTTCACCAAACTTAAACCAGCTGGATCTGGCTCACCAAATGAAAAAAAGAAAATCTGACTGTATTGAATTAAAGTAGAGTTTAGATTTATTTATAAAGGGCACCAGTAATATTACTCCTGCTATATATTCTCTTCTTCTGTAAAGAAACATTAAGGAGCTTATAACAGATATTGCCCTGGATTTGATAGTACTGCAGTAGTGGCTGTACCTTAAGATCTCTGTCCCTGAGTTGGTGTTGTGTTGAATGCATGTTACATATTTTTCTGATTATGACATTTCCTTTGAAGGTCAGTGAGCGCTGTAGAAGAAATCCCAGGTGGAACTCAGAAGAACAGCCGACAGAACTTGCTAAGCTTGGGCTCCACCTTCTCTGTGTCTACAAAGGACTACTCAGCAGCTGCTACATCACAGAAATGTTTGTTCCACAGGAAGGAAAAGGTGAATGATGATAAATCTATAAGCTGATTTCAAAATGTAAATATCTCTAAAGATAAGCCTCTCATCTAATTTTTATTCGACAGTGATGTGCATATTAGCTACTGAGTCATCTTATTAGATGAGTATTCTAAATTGGCAGACTCCAAATTAGGGATGATCGAGTTATGCTGTCAGAACTGAGGGCAGTGAAAACAATTGTCCACAAAGACTATGCAAAAGCTTATAATTCAGAGCACCTTTGACCTACATATGTGATTTCTGCAAGCATCAAACACCATATGGGCTCTTTTCAGAACAGCAAAGAAATTTACAGAGACACTTAACCCAAATGTTTTCCAGCCAAAGGTGCTCAAAGGATATATATTTTTTTTTACAGTGCATGTCTGGACGGAAAGCATAGGCTGGCAGTGAATGTGCCCAGACAGTAATTCTCCTAGCTGATTATTTCTAGTTGCTAAGTTGTGGTAGGACTCTGTTGAATGGAAAGGATAATGTTTCTTTAGAAGTTGGATTGCAAAAATTCAAAAATAATGGAATCACAGAAAGTTCCACCATGATCCTTCATATGGAGTTTTCTGTTGTGGAACAAGAATGGACAGGTTTCAGGCTGATGAGCCCTTTCACCTCTTCCCAGTTCAGAAACTCAACAGTGACCAGTGGCAAATATTTGGTCAAGAGCTTCAGTAAGACGCTTTGGAAAATTATCTTTTTACATATAAATTTCATTTAAAATTTTATTATTATGTTTTTTCTGGGGATAATAAAGGTCTTTCACAGAAGGAGTTCAGCAACTGTTACAACACAGTGCTAGTCCCTCTTTAAAGTGATACAAAAACTGCATTGTCTGTTGGTAGGACCATATTATTATTATTATTATTATTATTATTATTATTATTATTATTATTATTAAATATTTTTTTAAAGTATCTAAATGGGTTAATTCATGGTGAATGGTTGGAAGGATTCGCATCTTATTACGTGAAGATGTTAATTATTTCTGTCTGCTTAAGGGATCTAAAAGCATAGATGTATCTGATGAAAACTCAATTTATAAAATTTGTAGAGGTGGATGCTTAGCAAGAAAAAAAGGTCTTAAAAATATTGAAGTTATTTGAAACTAAAACAAAATAATACAATGCCTGCTAATAAGAACCATCAATCAGCCTTTATTATGGGGAAGAAAGCAGCTCTGCATTTAAGTCTAGTTCCTAGGGAAACTGGGCTCATTCATTCACAGTGTATGTATGTATGTGTTTACATGTGATTGTCCTCAGAGTAATTTGGGAATCAAATGAGAAAAGGACTCAGAATAAATTAAGTTTCTATAAGTGTCATGAAAATAGGTGCTTTGCAAAGGAAATGGATCTTGATTAAATGCCTTTACAGAAGAAAAGGCTTCAGCATGAGTTTACCCCTACTTAGACTGGAGAGTCTACACAGGAGAGACCCCAAACAGAGAGAAGTCATCAGTCAGCATTTGCACCTTATTAGACACTGAAGTCAATTAAGTCCAGCATACAGATTGAGAGAAATGGGTTTCATTGATACTTGTGTTCAGGATCTTCATTCCATTAAGAAGACCTACTAAATTTCTAAATTGTCTCCTTGCAGTTTTCAGGTCCAGAATTTATTATTTTGTCTAGTGAACCACCAGTGACCTTACAGCTGCCTGGATCAATTGTAGTAAGTATGAACATTAAAAATTTAGAACTAATTCAGTGACATTTTAGTCAGGATTCTTTGTAAGTAGCACCTGAGTCTCAAGACAGTATTCTTCCCAGGTCCTGCTCTCAAAACAAGTTAGAGTTCTTGCAGAGGTATTGAGACTTGAAACGGTGTGCTTTAATTCTTAGTGCTATTTAGTTATTTCTGTTGGTGCAAAAAAAAAGCTTAATTTATCCTTCTCAGCTAAAAATGCTCACTTCAGACCTAGACTTTTGAGAAAAAGTACAGCAAATCTGCAATATGACATTTAGTTCCAATGTATAGGACTTATCCAGCTTGCAAGCACATACTTTACCTTTCGTTAAGATAAGGTAGAAAGTTGACAGCAGACAGCAGTAAAAATGAGAGCAAAACAAATTTGGAATTAGCTCCAGATCTAGAATAACCTGGTGACTGGAGAATTTGAGTATGCTCAGCTGTTTTGTTTTGATTCTCTCGGTTTTTAAAAAATTTCAAATATTTGTTATGTTAATGTATGAGAAGAGAGGCAGAGAATAACATGATGTTGTGACCAATTCCTTCAGGTGGCATGGAGACAGGCTACTAGTGTGCCGCAGCAATAAAATGCTGTGGAACTTGCATTGCTTGTACTTGGCACTCATTCTTCATTCTTTCTTATGTATTCTTAGACTAAAAAAGGGAAATCCTATTTGTCCCAAAGGGATCTCAATGTGATTCTACTCAATGGCCAGTGCCTTGAGGTGCAATGTGACATCAAGACCAAGGCAAGAGATGTTTTCAACACTGTGGTGGCCTATGCAAACTTGGTGGAACATTTCTACTTTGGCTTGGCTTACCTGAAAGGTAATGAGAAGTACAGTGACATCTCTGTCCCTCAGTGTTTTTGTAGTCACTTTATCCTGAATTCCAGTAAGATCCTTAGGTAGAAGCAGATACAAAGCTTGTGCAAAGGTATGTTTTTAACTGCACTGCACTGATGTAAAGCATGTCTGCCCACAGCCGTGTGACATTTACTGGCTGATATTCCCAGGAAGAAAAGGCTGTGTCCCAGCCATGCACCCAAATAATACTGAGCCATGCAGCTCCAGCAGAAATTCCAGGAAGCACTGCACTGGGAAAGGCTGTATGTGTTTTTTTCCTTGATAAAAGGGGGAGTATAGGTTCAGCTGTGTCATCTACCCGGCCCACATGTCCCTAGGCCCCTTCTGACGGCAGGCACAGCTGAGGCACTGGGAAAGAGCACAACTTGTGTGTAGGGCATGAGGATTACAAAGGGGTGCAGAACCTGAATAGTGAGAAAAATGCAAGCTCCATGAATCCTTCAGTGATTTCTCAGATACTATACCAATCCAGTATCTAACGTCTGTAATTCAAAATTACATACTATGTTCTTCATCAAAGGAGCAATAATTTAAATCATGACTCAGAGAAGTAAGTCTCAGCTGACATCCAAACAGATTTTATTTTTTATAGCTAGTGATGCACTTTATGTAGACAGCAGAACTTTAAGCTGCTGAAGTATATCCAAGTTTATTATGGAACCCCAAATTCTCATTTCAGGTAAAGAATTCTTCTTTTTGGATGAGGAGACTAAACTCTACAAAGTGGCGCCAGATGGCTGGAATGACCAACCCAAGAAGAAAACATCCATCATTAATTTCACACTCTTTCTAAGGATAAAATTCTTTGTCAACCACTTTAATGTTATTCAGTAAGTGCACAACACTGATGACTGAAGGAAAACCAGTAGCATTTAGATATATCATTCAAAGCTCCTCCTGAGTTCCTAAACTCTTTTCTGTTCCAGGCATGGCTTGACAAGGCATCAGTTTTACCTGCAGCTTCGTAAAGATATTTTGGAAGAGCGATTATATTGCAGTGATGAGACTGCCCTGAAACTCGGCGCTTTGGCTTTACAGGCAGAGCTTGGCAATTATGCTTCTGAGGTGTGGAGAAATAATATAGTGTTTCTCAGAGGTCTCTCTCTACAACTTTTGCAGCTTTTGCTTGTCACATAATGTTTAACGAAGAAATGTGAATAGCAGAGAACTTCAGTTAAGTCTTCCAGATAAATCCTTCAGACTTAATTCTAAAAATTACAAAATTTTCCTGATTGTGGAGAAGTAATGAGGCAGGTGAATTTGCCAGGAAATATGGCTGAGTGATGAGACAGTCTAGGTCCTTCATAAT
The DNA here is from genome assembly GCA_013186435.1 of Turdus rufiventris. Lineage (NCBI taxonomy): Eukaryota > Metazoa > Chordata > Aves > Passeriformes > Turdidae > Turdus > Turdus rufiventris. The sequence goes on from PYHW01010736.1 coordinate 1,150,085, forward strand.
TGATAATATATCCTAGAAACTCCAGAATATATGCAGAAAGTTTCCAAGACAGGCCCAGCTTGGATGTGTGGAGAGGCTTAAAGAGATTAGTAAATAGGGAAGAGAAAAGCAAATGAACACTTCAGAATTCACAGCTTTTTTGTGTGTAGGCTCAGATCCACAAGCTGCAAAGACAGGGAGGTCTCTGAATGTATATGTGAACTAGCCATTCTAGTTTTCAAGTGTATAGAAAATACCCATTTATGTTGTCTTCCATATCCTCAGCTATGTAAATCAGTTTGTTAATTGAACTCTGAGTGGTCTGATTCACATGGTCAGATCTACCAGGGCAATGGGTCCCCCACTATAGGTTGTACTGATGCAACTGTAGCTGTCAGCTCCAAGTGCAGGACACACCTGTAGGCCCAGCTCCTTTCCCCCTTTGCCCAAAGAAGTGGTGTGTGCTTTGAGCACAGGAACAAGAGGCAATTTGGCTGTCAGGACACTACATGCTGTTCTCACTTTCCTTTGGGAAATGGCAGCCAGGTCACTTCTGCATATGGGTCACCTTGAAAATGAAATGCAATGAATAAGAAAAGTCATGAGAGAACAAAAGGCTCCTGCCTCTTTGTTTTTTCAATTTTTTCTCCCATAGATGCATGGAAAGAGCTATTTTCGTGTTGAAGACTACGTTCCAGCAAGTCGAATAGAGAAAATGTCCCTGGCATATGTACAGCGAGAGCTTGCTAAATTACATCGTATGAATCGCTCCCTATTTGAGGATGAAGCTGAATTGGAATTTTTAAAGGTAACTTGCCATATCCCAAAAACAATTTATTAATTTTGAAGTAGAAAACCCTTCTCTATTTACTGTTGTCTATTTTATTCTTGCCTGACCCAGTGGGTTTTAGATATCATGAAAAAAATTGAATGGTCAACAAAAACCTCAGAATTTCATTCTGCTGTAGATACTATCACTCATCACTGAGAGTTTTTACAACATGTTTTGGTGTATTTGCAGTACTCTAAGGATTGATGTAAATTTTTGGCATGTTACCAATATGTCTGGGCTCCAGAAGATTATAAAACATGAGATTTCTGAAATAACAGCAGCTGTTCAGCCATTTTCTAAACATGTAGTGATTGTTTGTTTAAAAGTATCTGTGAACCTTGGAAGTGAGGAAGGAGTTATCTGAAGTATTTTCTCACTTGACTATTTCTCTAGGGCTCTAAAGTGTCATGGTGACATGGGATTTACAGTAATTTCACAACTATAATGTGCACCCCTTTGACAAAAATTTTGGCCCGAAGCCGGAAGTGCGCCTTATAGTCCGGTGCACCTTATATAATGGACAAAGTTGCAAAATTTGCCAACCCGGAAGTGAGGCCGCGAGGGGGGGCGGTGCCGCAGGAGCGCCGAGTAGTGATGGGGGGGTGGCTACAGGCAGCCCTAGCTGCCGGAAGCAGCACAGGCAGGGAGGCGTTACTACTTAGTTACTTTGTTGCACACGGCACAGATCCTCGCTGCAAAAAAAAAAAGTGCACCTTATAGTCTGGTGCGCCTTATGGTCGTGAAATTACTGTAACTTTTTCCCTGCTAATTTCTCCTTCTCCCAAAACCTGTCTGCTTTCCATCAAATGAAAAATATCAGGGATTAGATAATGGATAAATACCAGCAGTCATTTTGCTGCAGTGCCACATGCTGTTATTTATAGCATCATTTTGGTTCAGTTGCTATTTAATTATATTAGTTTCTCATCTAACGCTGTCAATGCAATTGAAGAAATAGATTCAAACTTAGCCTCAATGACAGTCCCATCATGCATGGCAAATCCAATGAAGAAAAGCAGCTTTGTTAGTATCACAGAAAATGAGAAAGACATCACAGAAAATGAGAAAGACAGACCCCATGGCAAGAACATGTAAATTCCAAATATGAAAGAGATTAAAAATTAAAACTCAGATTCAGCTAGTGATTATAGATGCCCCAGTTTTCAGAACCTGAACATTTGTACTATGGTTACTTTCTGAAAAAACAGATCTTCTTAAAGTGTTTAATTCTGGTCACTGAAAATCTCCATTGAAAAGTCATTTGAGGATTCTACAGTAGCTTCCCAGAAAGAAAATACAAGGTTTTAGGATAAACTCATGTTGGTCTGCAGATCAGACAGCAAATTAGTCATATTCCATAGTTCTGTATGGTGTCTGTGTCACATTTTAACACTTTTGTCACCAAGCACAGGAGGTAGAAAGACAAGCATGAATACCCAGAACCTCTGGGTGAGTTCCTCAGAATACCCCCTGCATGGTTGGATGGCAGGGGCAGAGACTGGCTCCTCAGATACTCAAAAGCATTTTCTCCTCCACTACCTAACTTTTCTTCCCATTAATCTTTCTGAGCAAGGCATGGTAAAAGCACTTTTTCTCTACAAGGTGACTCAGCAACTTCCTGAATATGGAGTGTTATTCTATCGCGTGTCCCAAGAGAAGAAAGGGACAGAAGGGGACATAATCCTGGGAATCTGTGCCAAAGGCATCATCGTCTATGAGAACAAAAATCACACAAGAATTGCCAGTTTACGATTCCAATGGCGTGAAACAGAGAGAATTTCAGCTCATGTGAGTTGAAACTAACTGAATCTCTTCTCTACTACATTGCTGCCATTCTTCCTGCCATTTTAATAAATTTACTGCATTCAGAGTGAGAATTAGAGTCACTCTATATGGGCAACTCCTTTATGAAAAGAGTTTAAAATCAAAGCTGGATCTGGAGTTCTTTGTGAGGTATAGCTCTGCAGTATTTATGCTGAGGCCAAAGACAAATTACTAAAAAACTGAATAATCTGGTGCTGAGTGTGACAGAGACTATGCCAAATCTCTCTATGGCATATTCCATATCAATTCCTCTCTTGTCTTTACTACTCTTTTTTTCTGTTTTTCTGCCTACATCAGGTCATGAGACCACCCACTTTCCAGATCACATTATTCCCATCCTCATCTCTTAGTATATTGATGTCTGCTAACAAACTAGCATTTGTGACAAGATTGTGACCCATTTCTAAATGGGATTTTGACATCAGAGGTATATCAATGTACTGTTGTTCAGTTTAGGTGTCAAACTGGATCACACATTTCCCAGCTTCTTTGCTCACCAAAAATGGTCCTTCTCCCCCTTTTCATATTAAATTTGTTTAATAATAGTAACATCTGTAGGGCTAAATCTTGAAGTTTTAGCAATCTGCTATCAGTGCATTCAATGTCCTAAGGCTCTCGACTTTTAACATAGAAGAGTTATGATCCCAGTGACAGACACCTAGCTTACAAGTGCTGAATTTGCAACAGGCATTTACTGCATGCAAAAGGGATGCAGTCAGGCATAAACACAACTGAACAAACCAACGAGATTATATAAATGAACTGCCAGTGCCTCAGTGTAATGACTGATATCTGAAGCAACCTGTGCTATTATTTTCCCTTCAGAGAAAAAAATTCATGATTGAAAGCAGCTTCAGTGGCAAGAAACACACCTTCATTACTGATACAGCAAAGACATGTAAATACTTACTGGATCTCTGCTCTGCCCAGCACAAATTCAATGCACAGATGAATTCTAGGCAACTGCGGCAAACTTCATCAGGTGATGTATAAACGCACTTTTGTTACTGGAACCATAGGACAAGGTTACATTTTAGGTAAGGTACATTCACCAAATATGAGAATTAGAACCTGCCACCTCAGGGTCACTCTGCTTCAGTTAGAAGATAGTGTCACTGAAAGTTAGAAGAGTCAAATTTGTCTGATAAAGTCTAATTTGGCACATGCATGTGAGTAGGCATGTGCAGGAGGTGAAGAGGGGATCTCTGATGATAACAACAACTATGTAGCTAAACTCAGCTTTTAAAAAGAATTAAGGATGATTTAACTTTCTTTCAGAAGAATTCTGCAGCTGAGAATTCTGCAGAAATATATACCTACCCCAAATGTAACCTGAAAAATGTTTAATAGTGCCCAGACATTGTGGAGCTGAATTATTTTGCATAAAACAGGGATGCAACCCAAAGGTTCAGTCCCAGGACAAAGCCACTAAAAATCTAAAGGTACATGAGTTATACCCACTTAACTGCATAGCTGCTAGTTCTTATCTTAGATTGTGCCATGTCTTCCATAGTTCTGCTCCATCCAGAGCAGGTACATAGCACATCTCTTCTGTAAAGATGAGTGAGGATTATTATGGGGAAACTAAGGCACATAAGAAATAAGAGCCTAAGCTGACAACTGTCATCACTCTTTGACTTCAGTGGAACAACACGAGTTTTCACTGGCTCATTCACTGCCTTGAACAGAACCATGATGATTTATAACCCCTGAGTGTTTGTGAGTGAGTCACTCCCCTGGTGAGTCACTGCAGGAGAACCAAGTGTCATGCCTTATCTGCTAGGATCCTCCTTTCTGTAGTAAAACCATAAAAGTGTTGGCAACAAATACTGCCATGGCATGTGACAGGATGATTGATGTATTTCCTCCTTACCACTAAAATAATTTCATGAAATGTGAAATTTTTGCACAAAATTGATACCAAGGAAAAAGGCCCTGGGATGGCATTTAGGTTCAAGGCATCTTGAACCTAAATATTTGTTGCTTGACATGTCCAGATCAAACATAATTTAGTGGGACTGTGCTTTATTGCATTCAAATGAGTGCTAATAGTGCATCTTATGGTTCCCTGTGTCACATTTGCTAGTAGTAATTGATCTTAAAAGTTATTACATTCCATATATAACAGAATAAAATTATTGAGAACTAAGAAAATTATAACCCAAGTGCTGATTACAAGTACCAAATCACTGAAACAAGCCAGACTTACACAATCCATGTGACCACAGGTTCTGGGGTTCAGTGAGTGCTTACTGTCCCAGAAAAAAAACTTAGTGAGGCAGTGACAGACTAGTTCAGAATTCTGCCTTTGCCCCCACGGTGAGGCTGTGAGAGATTATGAGGCTCCTTCTGCATGCTTCTGCTTCTGATGTACTGTTCAGATGTATAAGTCACCATCACTTCAAAACTTGAAGCAACCCTCTACTTCAGAATCACTGTGGCAACCCATGGTCTGTGCTAATTCTCTGGACAGTTAAACCTTCTGATGCCTTACGAAATGCCTCTGATCAAAGGCACTGAGGAAAGAGGGAACCTAGATTTAATGCTGCAGAGTACTGTTCTAGAAAGTTGTATTCAGGCTACCATTTGTTAGGAAAACACACGGGAGTTTAACTGTCATGTGCAAGCAGAAGTTAAGCTCGTGTTTATGCTAGCCTGTATTGAGCTGAGTTTTTGTTTTACTTTCCAATGTGTCTCCAATTGCCTGCTGTCCCTCTGTCCTTGAAATCCCCTCTCCAGACCACCCACTGAGAATCTAAATAAATTAATGTCTCCTTCAACATCACTTTGTTTCAGAAAAATGAAATCTTTTGACAGGACAAATTTGTATATAGCAGAGCCCAGGTGTCATTAAGCAAGTAGTAGATTTCACAGAAAGGTAGAAAACTGGATAGCAAGTCTAGCCACCAAGATGGTGCCCATTTGACTTGTGCAAATGACTCAGCTCCTTGGTGTCTCTCTGAACTTTGGAGAGCAGGTGTTCCTAGAGTTCCAGACATCTCAGATATAAATATACTGAAATGGAAGGCCTGTGAAGGATGAAAAACTACCAGCCTGGATAATTCAGACTCTGAAAGACAGATGTTTCTCATACACCAATCATTTACAAAATACACTTCACAGAAATAGTCAGGTTTAAATTATATGGGGTTGTACATTTTACCTGTCTTTGTGGAAGTGCCTTTGTAGTATAATTCACAGAAATTAAACCTAAACGCAGCATATACCTTTTATGAAAGAAAACTTCTAGTCACCCCAAGGCCTAGGTATCCTCAAGGATAAAAGAACAAATATATCTGTAATGTCAATAGTTTTTCTGGCATATTCAAAAGATTTTATTTAAAGTTCCTTTGAACTTAAAAAGATGCAATAATATCAGTGGATTTGTCTTTGCTTCTTCCCCTCCCTTCCTTCTCATTCAGAGGACAGTAAATTTGTGGAAATAGACAAATCAAATTCTGCATATGCAGCTCAGCGTGAGCACCTTGCCCTTATTCAGAGACTGTCTCGCTCAGAGAATGTGCTCTATGGAGCAAACCTGGAAAACCTTTCTGCTGGGCTGATGAGCAAATCTTGTGATAACCTCAGTGTAGAAAACAACAACAGGACTAGAGACAAAAGCAATCTTGGCAGGTAGGTTTGCTATTTCTCTCTGAACGTGTGTAAGACTCAGACATAAACTAGTTTTATTTTTTAAGTTCTTATTGTGGTCACACCAAAAGTTTTGGGGCTGCATAGTGCCAGCAGTACTGCAAACACAGGCAGAAAGTTAATAGACTAACAAAGAAGAACTTGAAAAAGAGTGACATCTAAATTTGTACCAGACTCAAGAAGAAACCACTAACTGGGTTATAGGGAAGTATAAAAATGAGGGAGAATAAATGTAAAATCTTTAATGTCTGTGTATCTTCGCTGGAAATTACAGTATATGAACTAAGAAAACCAGCAGAAGCTGATTTTGATCAGGAATGCAGAGATCATTACTTAGTTGATTCCTCCAGGTCCAAATGTCCAAATCATAGGGAACAGTGCAAGAACTTCTCCCTCTTTGTTTTGGTGCATTCACCTGTGTAGGTTGTTACTATAGCTGCACAGCCTCAAGGCCTTTGATGAATTCCAGTGCCTTTTAGAGTACTAAGAGTTAGAATACATTCAAGGAGAACATGAACTACCAGAAAAACTTTCAGACACAGTTTTCTCTAAATGGACAGCAGGGCTAAAAGAATCATGGTGAAGCTATCCTGTGTTTTCCTGATACCTGCAGTCAGCTCAGAGCAAAACACAGGAGGAATCAATCATGGTATGAATGGTCTAATGACAGCTGTTATTTGGAAGCAAATGCTGGTGAGGATAAACTGCCTCTCCCTTAAAATGAAATATGAGCCACAAATTAAAATACTCATTGAAAGGCTATAAACCTGTGCATTTCCAACTTGCCTCTGACAGACTAATGACAATGAAGAGCGCTAAATGCCATTGCTAATTTTTTATTGTAACACAGTCTTCCTTTCTGCCATGCAGATCTGTATCAGGGCTATCCCAGTCAGAAATGCACATCAATTTGAATGGAAAGCAAAGGAGTTATGACTTCTTCTCTATCCATTCAACTCAGAACACAATCAGTGGTGAGTACAATAATAATAAAGAGAGACAGCACTCTTCCATGTTTATTGTTACAGTAGAAGTAGACCAACATACATTTTACTTAAATATTAAAGACTATCCTTTTTTACTTCTAGTCCTGGAAATTAATCCAGAGTTTTGCAAGACAAGCTGCTTTTTCCCCCTTAACTCCCTCTTTGCATCAGCTTCAGTGGTAAGGGACTTTGTGATAAAATGATTCCATACTGGTGCCTTAATACTCTACAGACAGTAGAGTGTCCAGTTCAGTACCCAGGGACTCTTGCATGAGTGCTAAGAGGTCTTTGCTTGATTCAAAACTGAGATCTACAACTCAATGCATGAGAGAATATAGGCTCCAGGTCTTTCCTCTGCTCTTGCACTTGCATGACACTTCCTGGAATAAGGACTTGATATCTCATTTTCTGTCAGAAGCCAGACTGCATGCACATGGGGAGCCCATGGAATATGAAGTATGCTTATCTGGTTAGGCTGTTTTAAAATTAGAACAGTACTTTAAACACACTGTGGCAATTTCTCAATGTTAAGCAGTTAGCATTGTAATCTGTGTTGGTTGGACTGCACCTTTGGAACCAAAAGGGCCCACAGGGCCTAAGGCTATAGCTCACAGAGGATTTTGTGTCCAAACCACCCTCAGGTTTAATGGGCACTACACTACATGCCTGACTCTAAATATTCTAATCTTAATAAAAACATTGCAGAAAAATATATATTCTCCCAAAAAGGAACATTGTAGGAAAGAGCTCTGTACAGAGATTTTTGAAAGAATGAAAACTTCTGAACACTTGTTTGAGCTTCCTTCCAGAATTACATTGATTTAAAAATATCAGTGCTGTTGAAATCAAGGATAAAATATATATTAATTTTTGAAGCTCCAGTTTTGCATAATACATGAATATACTGTCTCCCTGCATTAATCTACATTTATTCTAGCTGTTTTGTTTCTGCAGCACCTGGATCACCAGCCACCCAAAAGGAAGTTTTGCTAAGTGGTCTAGAAAGAGAAATAATTTGTGTCAGCCTAAAACGTGACCCTAAGAATGGATTTGGTAAGTAAGGAACATGGATATCATGTTTGTTACTGGGACTAACACATCCTGGTGCTAACGCTGAAGCTTGCTGACTCAGGCTGGGCAAGACTGTAAACTCCTTTAGTCCATTTAATCTCCTTATAGAGTAAGAATACCAATCTTTGTGAAGGACTCAGAATTTCCAGGACTGAAAAGGATGAAGCACATAAATCAAGGCCATTATGTTTTCAGAGGATTAACTAAGGCCAGAGAAACCAAAGTGCTAAAATCAAGTGCTAAGAGCAGAATTACAGTAATTTCACGATTATAAGCCAACACCATTTTGACTAAAATTTTGGTCCAAACCCAAAGTGTGTCTTATAATCAGGTGATTTGGGCAATTACAGCAGCTGCGGCAATATGCTGTAAATTACGGTAGTGTGGAAATACACCCGTAATTACGGTATCCCCCAATCCCAGCATGCTTTGCGGACAGTAATTACTGTAATTACGGGTATATTGCCGCAGCTACCGTAATTTAGTGCAAATAACCACGGCTGCCGTAATCTACCGTAATTATCTGAATTACCTGAATTATCCTAATTACCGAAACCACCACAATGACTGCTATTACCGTATTTAGCCGTAATTCCAAAAATTACCGTAATTCCCATAATTACCATTATTGCCGGTTTGGGGTCACTAGGACAGGTTGGGCAGAGTTGTGGGGCCACTGAAATTTTGTAATTACGGTAATTTTGGTAATTGCAGTGATTTGGGCAATTACGGCAGCTGCGGCAATGTGTGGTAAATTACGGTAATGCAACAATATACCCGTAATTACGGTAGCCCAATCCCAGCATGCTTTGCGGCCCCCAATCCCAGCATGCTCTGCGGCCCCCAATCCCAGCATGCTTTGCGGCCCCCCCCAATCCCAGCATGCTTTGCGGTCCCCCCAATCCCAGCATGCTTTGCACCCAGTAATTACCGTAATTACGGGTATATTGCCGCAGCTACTGTAATTTAGTGTAAATAGCCACGGCTGCCGTAATTTACCGCAATTACCTGAATTACCTGAATTATCCTAATTACTGAAACCACCATAATGACTGCTATTACCGTATTTAGCCGTAATTCCAAAATTTACCGTAATTTCCAAAATTACCGTTATTGCTGATTTGGGGTCACTGGGACGGGCTGGGAAGAGTTTTGGGGCCACACAAATTTTGTAATTACAGTAATTTTGGTAATCGCAGTGATTTGGGGCATTATAGCAGCTGCGGCAATTTGCGGTAAATTACGGTAGTACAGCAATATACCCGTAATTACGGTAGCCCAATCCCAGCATGCTTTGCGGCCACCCCAATCCCAGCATGCTTTGCGGTCAGTGATTACCGTAATTATGGGTACATTGCCGCAGCTTTAGTACTTTAGTGCAGATTGCCGCAGCTACCGTAATTTACCGTAATTACCTGAATTACCTGAATTCTCCTAATTACCGAAACCACCGCAATGACTGCTATTACCGTATTTAGCCGTAATTCCAAAAATTACCGTAATCACCGCAATTACCATAATTACCACTATCACCGTAGTTCCCTCTATGGGGGCACCGGAATGGACTGGGAGTGGTTATGGAGACACTCGATTTTTGTAATTACAGTAATTTTGGTAATTGCCGTAATTTGGATAATTACAGTAATTTGGGTGACAGCGGCAGTATACGCGCATTTACGGTAAC